>JBBPQL010000500.1:0-24045 GCA_038092515.1 Boletus subparvulus | reverse complement strand
TTTCCTCGTTTGGGACCCTCGCTGAGCTTGTCGCTCGCTCCAGTCCTCCGCCCCTCGAGCGGCATGCTTGGGAGCCCTTTTGGTGGGTTGTGCGACTTGTCCTCTGGCCTTGTGGGCCTGGTGCGTGTCGCGCTCTGGTTCACGGCGTCAGCAGTCCAGTCGTCGACCTGCCAACTGGCCATATTGGGTTCTGGGCTGCTCGCCGGGGTCGCGAGGCTCACGCCAGCAGTCGTTTTGGCCATGGTCGCTGTGCCTGGTCTTCTCGCTGCGGCTTCGTCCTTGCTGACTCTCTCGGCTGCCCTCTGACCCTTTCTAGCCTTTTCCTCGATTCGGCTTCCACTTTCTGTGCGACGTCTCAGCTTGCGATGACTCCTGGTAGGCTTTTCTTCGACTTTTGCTACTTCCGACTCGATACTGACTGTTCTGCATTCGCGCGCCTTGTGGCCGCGCTCGCCGCACTTCCGACAGGGTCCGCTGAAGGTTTTTCGTGTGCGCGCAGCCACTTGTGGCTCTGCGTCATGACATCCTTCGAGTTTTCGTAGTCGTTCTTGTAGCGGTTGTACTGTAGACTTGTCGAATCGATTTGTCAGGTATTTGTAGTAGTCGTGAGCGGTCTCGAGGTAAAGCATTGATCCGAAAATGGAATCTGGAAGACCTATGGTCAAAATGAGTTTTCCCATTGCTTCGAGTTGTCTGTCGGGCTCCGAGATTGTGCCGTCGACATAGGAATATAAACCAGCTTTATTGATGACCGTTTTGACACTTTCGTGCCATGTGGACCAGTTTTGACCGTCCGTTGCGAGTTGTGGAATGTCGTCGTCGAACTCCATTGGGTAAGACTTTCTCGGGGTTTGGCTGGTGAGTGAGCTAACAGGAAGCTGCGGGGCTCATAACCTGTAGAAAACTATAGTGTAGTCACTAATATTAGTAGACTAGATACATACCTGTAGAAAACTATAGTGTAGTCACTAAAGAAAAACTACAGTAATACGAGGCCGAAATAAGGCCTGCTTATGTAAGCTACTACTGTTCTAACCCATACGAAATGGATTAACAACAAAGTGGAGACCGACGAACCGTTGTGTTTGAGTTCTGTTATCTTGATGAGTCTCACGGCAGCTGCCAGTGAGTCTAACGTTGGACCATCCATTCTAGGAAGTACCCGTCCAAAAGGAGCAGGTGGTGTTGGTAACACTTCGTTGTAATCGTCGGAAGCTTCCGAGCTTCCTAAAAATGGCGACGAAAACGGATACGGCCCGAGGCTACAACCGTCCAAGCGAATATATATGGGGCGCCCATATGCATATCCAGAAGTGGGGAACGTATTGATGGAACTGAAACACTTTCTTTCTTGACGCTTCGAAACCGACGATTGTATACCCTTGGTAAAGATGCCGTCGACGAAGCCTGAAACCGGTGTGTAGCAGTTCTGACTCGGAAGAGTAACTACGCGATACTGACTCGATAAGACTATACGATAATGGTCAACACCGGTCGCTCTGGTCATGTATGGGCAGTGGCTTTCCACCCTGATGGGATGCATCTTTTGGGTGGGAGTAGCGACGGTATCCGGCGGTGGCGACTTGCAGACGGTCAAGAGGTGGGAAAGCAGATGGGAATGACCCTGTTGGCCCTTTCCGTGTCGAGGGATCACAAGTGGATCGTGTGCGGGACGATGCTGGGGGCAAGCGTATGGGATGCTGAGATCCAGAAAAAGCTCACCGAGGTGGAGGGCACAGGCTGGGTGGGTACAGTCGACACCTCACCGAATTCAACCAGGTTTGCTACCGGGACTGGAGACAGCGACGAAGCGAGCATCTGGAGTATTACGACTGGGAAGAGACTGGTTGGGCCGCTCCAACACGACAGCCCCGTCATGGGAATCAAGTTCTCTCCCAATGGCGAACACATTGCCACTGCTTGCCGTCATGGCTCTGTCATCCACGTCTTCGACAGCCACAGCGGTGACCGACTCATCGATATCAAGACTATCATACCCTCGTCGCCCCCGATCACACCACTGACGTGGTCTAACAACGGGGAGTGGATATTTGCCACATCGGACGACAATAAAATAAAGTGTTTCGATGTGTCCACAGGGTCACAGCTCGCCGAATCACCGACTCTCAGTGGCGGCACCATCAAGTCTATCACTTTAGCCGCCGACGGGAGATTTTTTACTACCTACGCACACCGTTCTATCTCGTTCCTGGACGCATTGACCCTCACACGGATTGGCCCTGTCATCGAGGATAGCGAAGACATAGGGTCGATTGCCCTCTCCCCGGATAGCAACTATCTTGCGACTGGCAGACGTGACGGGAAAATTTCCGTTCGTAAACTCAGCAACATCCTTCCGGAATTGTATAGTGGTCTTTTCCATGTAAGTATTTGTACTTTCTAAGCGCTGGGTGTCGAGTATACCCTCCATCTCCTACATCGACACACACCGTTAGGCATCTACTCATGAGGAAGGACAACAAGACGAGCAGCCCGCGACCTTGGGTGGCCACGATAACCAACCACCTACCCCGGTAGTAATTTATCATCCTCTTACTGAAATAGTTGCGCTGACTCCTTCAATGTGTACGTGGACTAGGAGGAAGAACCTAGGACGTTGGGTCGAGTCGAGTCCAAGACATACAACGAAGATGGTGATGGCGATGGTGACTTGCTCGATGTATGAGTTCGTCCTTTTCCCTTTGAAGTGAGTTCTCACGATGGCATAGATCGAGGTGCCATCTAGCACACCCAAATCTCTATTCAACTATGATGAGGTTGGTGATCACTGCATTCTCCTTGCTTCTGTGTTGACGCTGCTGGAGCCACCATCGCCGGCATCCTCGGCCCAACCTTGTGAGGATAAAGTACCGCCGGTTGGCTCATCCCATGCACTATCACACTCGTCAGATGCCCAACCCATGACATCCATTGCAGCCGCGCATCCAGTGGAAAATATTGATACTATCGAGTCATTCGGGGGCATCTCAGTCCTCAAGGGGTGGATAGAGACATTCTTCAAGAGGAGTAACAAAGATCCGTCTTCGCATAAGCCAGAACGACCTTCCAGAAAGTTACATCGGCCACCTGCCGATATTCGCTCTTGTTCCCAGTCACCAGAAAGAGTGAATATTGCGGACGAGGAACATTCGACGATGGCTGCAGGTAAACGTCAGCGAGTGAGTACTCTTCTCTGATAGACGAACAGACGCAGTCTGTCTAACATACCAACTCAGCGAACCGTCGGGAAATCCATTCAAAAACGACAGGTTCGTCGTCCCTTGACTTTGTATGCAGGGTCTCATCAGACGTTGCAGCGTAAATCGACTGTCAAGGCTGCGGTCGCTAGCGAACCCAAGAGAGATTCTGCGGATCCAAAGGAAGAAGTCCCTGTGTGTCTTCTTCTGTTGATGGGAGACATGACAACTGATGTCCCATTAGCCGCAGCAAGCTAACGATACATCTCAACCTTCGGCCGGGAGGCTTTACGTGACGGTGCGCGTACCTTCCTTGAGCTTACATTGTTAGACGCTTAGACTCACAGTGGATGTGGATCAGCATCAGCTAGGATCAGGCGATGCTGCGATTTTGATCAGGTTGCCCGCTTGGATGTTGTGTTTTCGCTCAGGGACCGAGGATGAGATGCATTGATTCGACCGCAAGAAGTAGACACGATGTTGAATTGTGAGCTATGGCGTGTGCCAGTGCAGTTCGACATGGCGCGAGCGTGGTGAGTCGGAAATGTGACTCATCGGTGGATAGTTGTCATATTCACTCCTGTCAACTAGTCGCTTTGCCTGAGCAAATTGCGTACTATTGATCAGGTTGATGGCACTCGTATTTTATCAATCATTGGAGTACCCCTCCCCGCGAAATATCCGGACATGCTCATCATTCGAATCGTCTAGTGAAAACATCGCAAGTTATTGAATACGTCATCTCAACCCATCGTCGCGTGCATCCACACTTTGCTTACATGGCTCTACAATTGCACTTTTTTCCGCGGCCCTCGTGGTACAGATTTTCGGAAGGAAGGAACGTGCGACTGCCGTGACACTCGGTGTCGAATGTTTCATTATCGTGTTCTGTGTGACCATGAGCGTGTGGGGAATGTGGCTGTTCTCTAGGAATAAATGATGTAGATGCCTCTGCAGAAAAGAACCCACCTCTTACAGGGTCGCAGCACGACATCGAGCAGGCTTATGGATGTGATTCGGAAGAGGCTCGGACTGAATACCATATTTTTAGACAACTACTTGATATGGGTGTATTTCTTACTGCGACAGGCAAGATACAGGATGTTTCGACAAATAGCGGATGATAGAAGTGCGTATAGTAGACATTGGGATTGTCGTCCGCAAAATGACGTTGTTCCTTTAATGCGTGTTATTGTCTGCACGGACACAACAAATCCACGAAGGTATCGACATTGAAAAGGAAAGGGAAAGATTAACGTTATACGACGTTAGTCCCCCAGCTCCTCGCTACAAGAATTGCTGTGAGCCCCAGCGGCCAAGTGCACGAAGGAGACTCTCACCTCTACGTTGTTTTGTGCACCAGAAGGTTCAGCTTTCGATTCGTTGGGAGCATTGGCGGGACTAGCTTCAGAGTGCGGAGTAGTCTTGGGCGGTTGGCTCGACGCAGCGGGTTTTGGGGCTGCTTTCTTCTGCGGGGCACAATAAGTAGTGATGTTCATAAACGGAGAAGATGCATGAACGAGCCTGGGGTCTAACAGTGGACTTTCCAACCGTCCGCTGAGCCGAGTGGTCAGACATCCGTGCCCTATATCAACGGAAAGGGGTACACTCACTTTTATCCGCTTCCCGGGGGACATCGTTGAGGGTTTCCCGTTTTGGGGTGTCGTTACCAATTGTGATGGAATACCAGACTGAGGAGGCGCCTCAGAGTGGGGTTGACTGGACGGCCTATTGTGACTGCGTTTCGTCACTACCGTTCTGAACCAATCTCCGATGGTTCGACGATTCCCCTCGGATGACGTGGGATTTTCAGAAGTTGACTTTGGGTTAGGCATGTCGATGGGCGGCAGCATCGGTGGCGCTGGAGAGCATTGCAGCTTGGGGGATGAGTCTGATGGTGGTGCACCAGACTCGAGAGGATTTTCACGCGATTCCGGAGAGGGAGGCTCCAGCGTGTTGTTAACACGAGGTAAAAAGACCCTAACACTACATACCTCGTCGTAGTTGAATAATGGAACGGATGTGCTCGGGGGCAACTCCATCTGTTACTATCATCAGTGAAACGTCTTCGGGAGGAGCCTACTAATCCTTACCTCGAGTAGAGCTTCGTCATCATCCTGGCTGCCAGTCTCCAGTTCCGGAGGATTGGAATATGTTCCATCCGGTTGTTGGTCAATGACCTGTACAAATTGGGATCAGCTCACCCGCCAGCAACAGGATGATCCCCACTACCTTTGGACGAAGACGTGGGTACTCACGTTTGGGGTCTGAAAACAGTAAGGGGGATGTTCGGAGCGCTGTCTATGACTGAACGCGATGACCACTCACATTCTGTGTTCAAGGAGGACAAGGGTTTATAGAAAAGTAGATCGATAAACGAATGTTGTCGGTTGCCCCAACATCGGGAATGTGGTGCTTACTGTGATGGTAAGACAGGACTCGGGAAGAATATCACTTAGATTCCAGATGGCAATTGTCTTGTCGTATCCCCCAGTTGCGAGACGAGTGCCATCGGGTGACAAGGCAATAGACCACAGCAGATCAGCGTCTTCCAAGACGCTGCCTAGTTGAGTGTGGGTCGATGTGTCCCAAAATGAGACAAAATGACCAGCAGAGGAAGCAATAAATCTGTCGTTGGCAGAAAGGGCAATAGATATGAGGTCCGCGCTGTTATGACCATGGATTTGCCATTCGGCAAGTTGGGATCCAGTGGATGTATCGAAAGACTTGATTTTACCACCCTCGGATATGGCGAAGAGCCGGCCGTCGGAAGGCCACACAATGGGAGTGATTGCGGTCCAGCCAAGTGGATTCTTGATGGTGACGAGCTGGTCACCATTGTCACTGTCGAAGATGTGGATGGAGTTCAGGCAAGCAGTGGCGATGTGTCCACCATCCGGGGAGAACTTGATTCCCTTGACCTCACTGTCATGTTCGAGTGGGCCAACCAATCTCTCCCAAGTCGTGATGCTCCAGATGTTCGCTTTCCTCCGAGTCGTGGTGGTAAACCTGGTCGACTTGGGCGAAACGTCGACTGCTTCCACATAATTTCTGTCCTCCACCTCGACGACCTTTCTCTGCAGCTCTGCGTCCCACACGTTTGCGCCCTCAAAAACCATATACTATCCACTTGCCATCCCTCGACACAGAAATGGCGTTCAGGTTCATCCCCGTTTGCTTTCCCACCTCTTGACCATCTGCAAATCGCCATCGTCGAATCCCATCCTTCGTCCCGCCGAAAAAATGCATTCCGTCAGGGTGGAAAGCGACTGAGGATAGCGTACCAGAATCACTTTCAAGAACCACTCTGGTATGATCTTACTGAATTCTCAACATTGCACAATCGTTGGGCCAGAGAAATGCTACGCACTGGTCTTGGTCGACGACATCGAGGCTCCTCGATCGTGCACACCCGTCGGTTTCAAAGTGTGTTCGATGCGGGACGACCGACGAAAGCAGACGAAAGCGTAAAATTCAGAATGTCCGGAAAGTGCCGAGGCAGCCTCACGGACCGCGGACCGCCGATACAATCAATCCCCTCTTTGTCTTGTCTCAGATCCGGCCGATGATCCTTTCCTCATACGATACTGTTCTGCACATATATAAGATCCTCCTGTATCTAATTCTAAGATCTTCTTCTTCTCGCCCGAAACCCAAGACACGCAACGACAATCGTGACGAACGAACAACGACTGACTTCTCTCTGATCTTTGCTTGCTCCATCTCTTCCTTCCTTCGAACTCACTACTCTCGTGTTGCTGCGTTTCCCGCAGCGGACCACCTACACACTTCGAGCACAAAAGCTCGTCGTGAAGTCCATTGACGAAGTTGCCGTTCACAATCATCATGCAGGAGGCGACAACAGGACTGGAGTGCCTCGATCCGTGGCTAGATGATGGCAACATCATCATAGCCGTCCAAGGGAAACACTTCCGCGTCCACCGTAGCGTCTTGTGCTTTTACTCCGAAGTCTTCAGAGACATGTTCGCTGTCCCACATTCCGACGAGGTCGAGGAAAAGATCATCGATGGATGTCCAATCATACACCTTCAAGACTCAAGTGCAGACGTTAAAATAATGCTCAAAGCTCTGTATGATCGGAGGTAATGACCCCCACGCTGCTCCCGCAGACTGACGTTAACCAAGTTCGTGACAGCTACCTTTTCTTCCCTGAAACTCCCATGCCTGCTTCCGCCCTGTCAGCCTTTCTGCGCCTGGGTAAAAAATACGTTATACCACAGTTGTTCGAGGAGGCAAAAAGAAGGCTTCCGTTGGGGATGCCCCCACTGGAACAGGCGTCCACAATATCGGCTGCAGGAAACGTGATCTTATTCCCTCGGGTCAGCGGAAGTGACCCATTCAATTTCATGGTTATGAACGTTGCGAGCGAAGTTGGTCTTCTCTCGACAGCTGTCGTTGCAGCACTCTATTGCTGCGTTGCTTGCCCTATGTTATCCATCGCCGATGGCTACGACTTTAAGGACGTCCGGTGTGTTCTGTCAACCTCCAGCAAACGGTACTGCTTCCTCGTCCAACGCTACCTTGTAGAGGTCGAGAAGCAGCTGTTTCAGTCTCTCGCCGCTCCAGTGCCCACCTGCCAATACCGTGGATCCTCTCAGAGTCAATGCAACTGGGGATTACTTGCCATCCTCCGTGCTATTCAATCTCTCAGATGTCCCTTTACGAAATGGATGGATGCCTGGGATGGTGGTCTCTGTGTCACGTGCAAAACGGAGCTAAAGAAAAGGCGCGAAGAAGCAAGGACCAGATTGTGGAAGAATCTCCCTGTCGATTTGGGTCTTGGCTGTTGGGAAGACATCGACAAGGAAGCAGAGATCACCTAGGGTATCTGACGCCGAGTAGGCGACGCGAGCTGCGGGATCTAGGCTTGTCATGTGTTCTGGATTCGTCATGTTGAACTTCCACATGTACTGCACCTTCAAGTTGAACCGGTGGTTTTGGTTGCGTAGTATGGGCACAAAGAATGCGAATACGAAGGTGTTTGATGATAAATATTGCTGGTATACTCGATTTTGAAAGCACGTCGCGAAGGTACTATCAGTGTCGCACTAACAGACTCTTGATTTCTCCTTACTCTGGCTAGCTGAGCGGAGACCGGGTCAGTCTTGATAGCCTCCCCGATTTGGGGGGGTTGATCGAAGTCAGAGTCGTCATTTACGTAACTCACTCCACTAGTATCCGAGTCTGCACACATCATGACCACTGTACCTGAAGAACCCCCCGCAGCTCAGAAAACAGAATCAGATCGCCTCGATCCATGGATCGAGGACGGAAACATTGTCCTTGCCGTCCAAGGAAAATATTTCCGCGTTCATCGTAGCATCTTGAGTTCCTATTCCGAGGTCTTCAAGGACATGTTTGATTCCTCCAAGCTCAGTGAAGGGGAGAAATCGGAGCTCATCGAACAATGTCCCGTCATACACCTCCATGACGCGGTCACCGATGTTCAAATGGTGCTCAAAGCCATGTACGACAGAAGGTAAGGAAAGCGTCCTAACCCACGGAACCCGTCGACGAGTCGCTGACGAAAAGATCCGCACAACAGTTACCCCCTGCCGTACTATAAGAAAGTAACACTTTCCGTCGTTTCTGCGTTCTTGCATTTGGGGGAAAAGTATAACATTGAACGGCTCGTCGACGAAGCGAAAGCAAGATTGTGTTGCGCCTCCGAATCCACGTTGAACGTTGCAGCTAAGATATCATCACCTCCCTCCGGAACTCTCTCGTTATTCCCAAGCATCACCGGTGATCCGCACAACTTCCTAGTGATGAATCTCCTGCAAGAGATGGACCTCCGAGCCCCCCTCCCGTTGGCGATGTACCAATGCGTTATCACCTGCCCCTTGACTGCCATCGTCGACGGTTACAAATTCAACGGCTCTGTTTGTTCTTTGTCTCGGGAAAATCTGCGGTCCTGGATCCTCATGAAAGACATTCTCGAAAAATTTCGAAACCAGGTGTCGGGACAAGGTCTGCGCGTATCAAGTAGCTGCACTGCTCAATCGAATTGTGCGTTATATCTACGTCGGATCTGCTCGGAGGGTGTAATCGTTGGACAACCACTTGGGCCTTGGAGGGTGGAGTGGGACAAGTTATTTTGCAATGCGTGCAGGTCGGATTTAAACAAGTGGCGGAATGCAGCGATCCAAAAGGCATGGGACCAGATACCAACGGCTTGTGGTTTTGGGTCTTGGGCGGAGGTAGCGAAGAGCGGCGACTTTCCTTCCTTGGCATAACATTTACTAGTTTGTCCGACGACATTTAGTCGACACCAGTGTATGTTCTTGAAAGCATGAGCCGGTTTTGCTAGTATTCACTCGAACTCGACGACCCACGAGAACGACGAAGCCGCTCGCCCGTTATCGCACTTTCTAGCACCATAACTGCCTTTCATCGTCGAGAGACAATAGGAACTTGCTTTAGGAGTCTAGCTGAGGGGTCGAATGGTGAATCATGCTAGATTTAGGTGACGTGAGTTAGGGGTAACCACTCGAGCACAGAGGCCACCATGTCTACACCAGCTCCCGTTGTTCAGATCACAGTGGACCGTTTCGACCCATGGAAAGAGGACGGAAATATCGTCCTCGCTGCCGAAGGAAAATACTTTCGCGTTCATCGTAGCGTCTTGAGCGCCCATTCCGAGGTTTTCAAGGACATGTTTGATTCAAGTTGCCCTCATCTCAATGAAGCCGAGAAAGAGTTCATCGAACTCTGTCCCGTCATACATCTCCATGACTCGGCCACTGACGTTCAGATGATGCTGAAAGCGATGTACGACAGAAGGTCAGTACGGCGACCCGGACATACTTATGACGCAACACCAAATCGCTGACGATCCGACCCGCGTGACAGCTACCCCCTGCCACACTATTACAGAATGCCCGTTTCCTTCGTTGCTGCATTCTTGCACATGGGAGAAAAGTACGCCATTCCAGCGCTCATCCAGGAAGCAAAGGCGAAGTTGTGTTGCGCCTTTGAACCTACGTCGATACACTCTGCGCCCTTTTTGGCACCACCGTTTCCCCCCAAGCTATTCCCGGGAATCGCCAACAGTGATCCACACAATTTCCAGATCATGAACCTTTTGCAGGAGATGAACCTAATGGCCCCTCTCCCGTTGGCGATGTATCAATGCATCATTTCCTGCCCCTTGACGAAAATCGTCGACGGCTATCGGGATAAGGGTTCATTTTATTCATTGTCGCCGGCGAATCTGCGGTCATTTATCCGGATGAAAGATGTGCTCGAAAATTATCGAATGCGGCTGGCGAAAACTTTGTGCACGTCAGCTGCCTGCACTCAATTGAGCTGCACGACTCTTATACGTCGACTGTGGTCGGAAGATATGACTGTTGTACCACCCTTTAATTTTTGGAGGACTGAGTGGGACAAACTGTTTTGCGAGAGTTGCACAGCATCTTTGAAAGCGAAGCGAGAGGCAGTAATGAAGAAGGCATGGAATCAACTACCGACAGCTTTTGGTCTTGATTCTTGGGCGGAGGTGAAGAAGAGCGGCGACTTTCCCTCGTTGACGATTTGCACATACTGTTAAGACGTACTTTTCATCAGCTCTGAATGATCACTTGAATGGTAGATCAGTCTGGGGATAGAACTAAAATGTGAGACGAAGTTGAGTTTTGGTTGGTCATGTTTTCGCGACATATACCATAGACAGGCGCGATTGATGGGAAGATCATAAGAAAGCAAAGTACATGAGTGCGAAGGAACTTCTCCACCCCTCACTCTGCATCGGCAACAGTTGTTTGGAGGCCCTGATGGACGAAGATCAGAACAGTCGCATGGTAAAGGGGGGGGAGCCTGCCTTGAAAGAGTTGACTGGGACATGGCTAGCATACGTGTAGAGCTTCTCTTTTGCGTTCTCCTCGTCGTTACGTTTGCCTGAGATATGTATGAGGCAAACTGACCGACAGAGATCACACGGTCGATACTTACGCTCCAGCTTTACGCGTATTCGGTGTGGAACAGTTTTGATCCCTTGCGCCCACAGAGCCTGGTTAAGCTTGGGGTCGAGCCGAACGTCCTTGGTACCCATTGATTTTCTGGCGAACTCGACCACGGATTTGACGGCATGTGGGGCACGCTTTTTGAACGAGCGACCATGCACGAGCTTGTGCAAATGGATCGTGTACTCGCGAGTCACGACGTCTTGGAGGGCAGAGCGCTTGCCGGTCTGGATAAAGTGAAATCACGGTCAGTGCGATGGACATCACTCTAAGTCAAGGACGAACTTTACCGCCTTTTGTTCTGGCCTGTGGGGCATATGAGAACGGAAAAAAACAAGGGCGAGCTACACACCATGTCTTGAGGATGTCGATGTCGGTGAGCGGATAGGTGGATAGGGTAGTCAAGTCTGATCCTGCTTTGGTTGTGTTTGCGTTGTGGCGGGCCGTTGATGATAAGGTTTGTGGCTGGCAGATCACGATACAGTTATTCGGCACTTTCCGATGCCGGAACATTGTTTCCTGCTTTGGAAACATACTTCGACGTCGGGTGATCGAGACGAGGGTTACGTGACTACATCGGAGGGTTCCCTTTGTTCACTCGCCTGATGGGCCGGTTGGTTTGTTGCTGAATATTTGACCCATTCATCCCATAGAGAACAATGCATACCGCGTGCACATGTCGCGAGTATAATGAGGAGCGGATCTCCTCAACCATTGGCAGTCCTTTGTTTACTGGGCGTCCGAGTCGCAAGTATAAAGGCGGGAGTTGACAGCGAGTACCGTTGCGAGTTACGCCTTTCCTTGGATATCATCACAATGCGCTTCGTAGTTCCCCTCTTCGCCTTGCTTGCTGTTGTCTTTTCTACCTCTGCTGCACTCATTGCACGTCAGAGTCTTCCCAGTATGTTTCCGTGCAGCGTTCGTTTCCACACTCACGACCCGTCTTTTTAGACTGCGCTGCCCCATGCTTAACCAATGCGGACACTGGAACTTGTGGTCAAAATGACGACACTTGCTTGTGTAATAACCAAGCATTTATCAACTCGACTACCACCTGCATAGAGTCATCCTGCTCCGGCGGTGACCTCCAGAATGCCGAAGCCTTTGCTCAGCAGATCTGCCTTGCAGTTGTGAGCTAGTACCCTGCGCCACCAATACTATTCCCTTTTAACGTTCCTCGCAGGGTGTCACCTTGACAGCGAGCTCAGCGACAGCTACTTCGACCACTTCACCCTCGAGCGGCGCACCAACGACTAGCAGCATCAGTGAATTTGCTGTTGTCGTTGTTATTGCTCTTGCAGTCGCTGCAGTTCTTTAAGTATCTGCCGTTTGCACAACCCTACTTCACATTCGAACACGATCTTGTCGCTCTTTGGAACGCAAGGATCGTCCCCTGGATTTCGCTTCTATGTTTATTCATTGTTTTGGGAAACGGGAACCAGTGACGTTGTTGTTGGAGCAATTGTGATTGCCTTTTGATACCATCCATATCTGCACTTTTTGTAGCGAATCAACGTACATCCGACCCGATCGGAAGATTCCTCGTGTTCAATGGCCGCGGCGCTTGTTGCGGTAGTGCACACTGTTGAATGCTGTCCGTACTAGCTCCCTGCCACGGCATCTGCCAACTAGTAGAACGTTTTTGTCTTGTGTATCGCTTTTTCTTCTCCCTTGGCCTGGCCCAAAGCTAGAGTTCTTTTTTCACCATTGGCCTGCCGCCGTGGCCACCGCAAACCACGAAAACCCTCCCACGTTTGAATCTGTTGCCGAGTCCCGATCAAAGGTCCGAATTTGACTGCTGCTTGGCGACTCGATGAATGGCAAGACATTGTGGATGCAACTGAAACGAGTACCGACGCCCTTGGCGCTGCTAGTGGGATTATTACTCGGGCTGATCATCGGCCGTTCATTGCCCTCCAGCGTACGTTTCTAGTTTGACGCAATATGTCTATTCAGATATCAGGCTCTCTCTGACCTTCAATCAGTTTCTTGCTCAGTCTTGGACAGACAGACCTATATACGTCTCACGCTTGTCCGCACGGAAACAACTCACGCTACCCACCATCGAACAACGTCGTCGGGTGCTTGAACTTCTCTCCACACTTTCACCTCACCATACAACGGAATGCACGCGCAGCTCCCAACCTCTATATGCCCAACAAGTTCGAGAACGCTACCAGTCCCTTGTAGGGCTCAGGCCTACGTCCCAAACCTCTTGGTTGTCCTCGTTCGACTTTGGTAGCTTCGGTGACTCCCAACACGTCCACATTACCCCGGAAAAAGAACACAAGTACTTCTTCGCCATCAACCTGTATAACTCGTTCGATATCATCCCAGATCTATTCGCAACGCTATTTCGGGTCTCGGCGATACTAGGATACCATAACGTGTATGTCTCCATATATGAAAATGGATCGACGGACCAGACCAAGGCGTTACTTCGCATATTTGACGCCCTGACGAAGAGCGTCGGGTTGAGGGTGACAATTCGGACGTCAACGAGGACGAGGGGAGCATTTAACCATCGTATCGAATACCTTGCAGAGGTTCGCAACCAAGCATTCAACCCTTTACACGAGCTCAGAGACTCCCACAACGAATATTTTGATACAATCGTCTTCATGAACGACATTTTACCCTGCGTGGACGATATCCTAGAACTTATCTGGCAAAGCAGGAGACAAAATGCGGGTATCACTTGCGCCGCAGATTATATGTATCATGAGGAACTCGTGAGTTTCTCGATTGTTTCTCCGTTACAACAACGTTCATTGTCTGACTGAGGTGACTTTCTAGGGTTCGCCGGTCTTCTATGACAATTGGGTGTCCCGTGATATCAACGGCACGGCGTTGGAAAATGCACCTTTCGAGGCCATCTTCCATGACCCCCACTCCTCTGACCGTTTCCAGATGCATCTCCCCGTACAGGTGCAGGCATGCTGGAATGGTGTCGCGGTGCTAGATCCCGCACCATTCTATGCACCACCATACGTCAGCTTCCGTATGGCGAACCTGGTCGACAACGAGTGTTCGGCGTCTGAGTGCAGTCTCATCTGTAATGACTACTGGGAGGCTGGTTACGGTCGAATACTCATGGTCCCTAGAGTGAAATTGGCATATGACAAGGTAGGCACGGGAGAACTCGCGTGGTTGGGATTGCTCATTGAGTTCTTGACATACAGAAAGTGTTTGACATTATACATCCTCAAAGACGAAATCTGACTGCTATACGGGGATACGTCCGCCTTGGGGGTCTTCCTGATAACCCACGTACAGATCCTCAAGATCGGTCGTGGTTTGGTCCCCACGATAGACTTTTCACTCCCGAGGAAAGCGAGGAGATAGCGTTTGTACCTGGACCTTCGCATGGTGAGTGATCCTGCGTGTCAGTACGCTACTGAAGACTGACTGCGCTTGGATTACAAAGTATGGTGTTGGGGTTGGGATGGAGCAGGGGATATTGATGGTCCTGACGTAGATCCTATATGGGAGGCAACGTCAAATCGGTCGCAGAACACGGAGGCGGTGACGGTGAAGCACCAGAGGTTGGTGAACGCGATATGAGTACTTGCGGTTGGGAAAGGCTCTGCTTAGATTTATGCCTTTGTCGTGCGTTAAATCCGTGCTGTTTAGTCTTGCTGAATGCAGCCTCTGATGTATTTTCTGACCAACACCGAAAATCGGGGCTTTTGGCACAGTTGGTAGCGCGCATGCTTCGCACGGGTGACTGCATGAGGTCGTGGGTTCGACTCCCACAGAGTCCATATATTTTGTGCCCATCTTTTCTGTACTGTAACTATCTAAGCTAGTAGTCGTTTGGCAGTTGAGTAGTGTAGCGCCAGCCGTGATCATCGCCGAGACCGCGGCGCCTGAGCGGAAAGTTCACTTGCCACGTATCGCGACCAGCACACGAGGCATTTCGTCTCGGCACTCGGGTAATACATGCAACGACGTTCTGGCCTAACCAAAGGGCTAGCACGCATCTCCATTCCGTCCCAGCACCGTCTCACCGGGATGGGTGTCGACCCGACGCGCTCACGATGGCACCGACGTTCCTTTGGCGTACCTAATCGAATATGGGCCCTCCTGCTCGCCTTCGTGTCCCTTGTGGTGATATCCCGTCAAGTTCTCTCGTATCACCGACCACCACAGCCCGTCAGCACTGTTGGATTGGTACCAATAAACTATCTCCACTCAGCAAACTATTTTACGGCCAACAGCTCGGAAGGGGATACATCAAGCAATCCGTTTCATTTCTGTCCCGTATTCGGACCTGGGGATGACATTGCGGAAAAGTATGGCGCAGTGGCGCTTGCCCAGAGTCGGTTACACCTTGGAAGTGGAGGGCGGGTACACCGAGTGATTCACAAGGCGTTGCTGGGCCAGCCAATTACGATGAGTGTGCTAGGTGGTTCGGGTAAGTCTTGTACTACGGCACCTTTTGGCACTGTGTCATCGAACTAAACCACCTTGCCTGGCTAGTGTCGGCATGTCATGGTGCTGGTGACGACCCATTATCCCCCCTGTGTTATCCCTCCCTTTTCTTCCAGTGGTGGTTGAGCGTGTTTCCACATCCGGCTTCCGAGCTCACCAATGGTGCCATGCGTCGGACGAATTCAGGGTACTTTGGTTTCTGTAGTGCACATCATGTGCCCGAAAACACCGACCTCGTGATATTGGAGTTCGACGTCGATGATCCAGGGTAAGTGATAGTACGCGACACTCACATATACCATGCATTCTTACCCGTCTTTCGTCAGTGACAAAAAGGATATGGAATTCTTCGAGCTCCTCGTTCGCTCGTTACTCGACAGACCTGACCAACCTGCTGTCGTCATCCTGGGCCACTTCAGCCCGCAAGTCCATGATGCGTATGGCTTCGCTGGACCAGAGCATTGGCATAATATCGTTGCACAATTCTATGACGTCCCTCACGTTAGGTATGTTTCTTTGTCTCGGGTTTGGCAAACCGTAGTCATGTCTCCACAGCGTGAAACCCATTCTATACCCCACATATATGACCGACCCCGACCTTATCAAGCCGTACTATGCCGACGCCATGCTCCCCAATCCTGAGGGTCACGTTTTCCTCACAGATGTCCTGGTTTCTTACTTCCAATCTCAAGTTTGCGCGGCATGGGCAACAGCCGGCGGCTATTCCTATGACACGGTCCCTCTTGTGCTCGCTCCTGGTTACAGTGGGGATACTCATCTTTTCGGGGGTATTGGTGCGCGGAAAGGTGGGGCACCCCCTGAGCACCCCAAGGCCGCTGACGAAAACGCTCCCCCGGGTAAGAAACCAGCAGAAGCCCCCGTCGCTGATTCCCACCCTGTCCCTCTCTACCCCGAACTGCGCATCCCACCCGCCCGTATCAATACTCGACCACGTGCATCGCGGCCATTTGAGGAGCCTGCGCCGTACTGTGTCTCTGCCAACGATCTGGTGAATCCTATACCGCAGTCGTTGTTCTTTGCCTCAGGATGGCACGCGGCGCACCCTGATCAGGGTAGCTCTCCCCTGCTGACTGCTGAACATTATTGGCATAGTTGGATGCCTCTCAGCACGTTGCGTGTGCCAATCAAGATTGGCGCGGGAGACGTGGGGATATATTACTTGAAGGAGCCGATCCAAGACATTGGAGAAGGAAGCCAGTTGGAGTGTTGGGTGGACGATAACATTAGAGGGGCTGTGATTATCGAAAATGCGGGGGATGTCGACACACCCGTGCCCACGTATGTGTTTCTTTTTCTTTCGCTGTGTGTCGTATGCTCAAATGAGGTTATCCTCTCAGGCTCGAGATTATCGATCACTTTGTGACGCGGGGAAGTCACTATGTGGAGTGTCTGCTGCTAGGTGACGAAGGACAGGCGGTTCCTTCGTTCAAAATTATCGGGATCTTCGCGACGTGACGAGGGGTGTCATCGGGACCCACTCTCTGCGCTATCCAACTGTCAGTTGGTTGAATCTCGAGACACCAATGTACAGAACTGACGATCGTAGACCCATTTTACTACATGCTTGAATACTAGATATTGATGTCGATTATCTTGGACTCAATCTAATCTTGGAAATGATGGGGTTAGGGTTTGATGGCGTGAGAACGATGACGTTGGAATCCTGCCTGCGTTGTGCTTGCAAGCTGTGGCGGGTGGACGCGGGTCGTCTCTTTACCCGCTTCACGAACGTTACTCCATTTCACGGATTTTCTTACGCGCCGTAGTTGAATGATGGGTACGAAAAGGGCACCGCCAACCGGTAGGTTCTTCCTGCGTTCCAACTGCCGATTCGCGCCCATCTGACAACTGATTGGTTCGCCATAGAGCCACCCCCTGCGTATCGTTATGTTATGAGATTTTACGGGAGAAGAAATCTGAGGCCCGTCGTCATTGCAAGTTCGTCGCGTCGTCTGCATCCACGGGAATATACTCACCGTCTAGTGTAGTGTCTCTTATTACAGCTATTTGGGCTCTAGCATGGTAAGGGATCTCCTCATTTATAACAGCTTGGACCGAACTAAACACTTAAAATCGATTTCCTTCAGGACCGTATGTCACATACTTTTGAGGTCGACGTGCATGTATTGACCAGAAATCTCTAGGTGTCATCCTTCAAGCAACTCAAACTTGTCAATAGTGGTAGGTTGTGCACTGGGTCCACATGCTAGTGATAACGCGTCCGTTTTAGATGACTTACCAAAGCTTGCTCCATTGGCAATAGCACAAGGAGTAATGTTTGGAGTCGGATGCTTGTTCCAAACATATGGGATCATAGCTGCCCAAATGGTAGGTCCCGGAGCGGTGCATCAGGGATGTTGTGATTCACAGTGGCGGTCCAGCAACGATTTACCATGATAAAGATATATGCATTCTTATGTGCACTGAGTACACTGATCATAATTGGAACTGGACTCATGAGGGTCATCACCCACTATGTATTCAAGGCATGTAGATCCTCATCGATACTTTGTCGTTCCTCACAATCACCGTAGTCGGATTTGCTCACAGAGTGCATAGCCATTGCACAGACTGGATCCATCGGCCCGGTCAGTGTCTGAGACTACTTCACTGACAATGGCTGTTAATACGCTCCCCAGGTTTTTGGGATTTGGGGTTCGAATCCGACGAATCGTATGGATAAAACCCAAGCTGCGGAATGTGAGTTCCTAATATTTATCTCACCCTGCCAAAGATGTGACGTGTACTAGTCTGCAACAGTGAGTGGAGCCGTGATTCCTTTGCGGAGATCGTAGCCCTCGTTCTTGAGATCCGTAAGCAGCGTCGTATTTGAAATACTGGATCTAATCGTCCTTGCACCAGTGCTTGGATTATTTTTCACGTCCATCGCATTCGCGTACTACCGACAAGCGCATGATCCTGCTGGCCCCGCTAACTCGTCCCGTTTACCGTTCAACCAAGCACGCAGGGATAGCTATCCCACACACTACAACCCACCGTATGATGGGACTGCCTACGTCCCAGTCTACCTACCTCCACAAGGCCCACCTCCCGATGATGGAAAGCCACCAGAGTACAAGCGTGCATCGTATATGTTGTTTGGGGAGGACAAGGATGCAAAGGATGACGACCCGTTCTCTGATTATGATGGCCCGAGCGTACCGATGCCAACCCATTGGGTAGAGGACCGAGACGCGGCTTCGCCGCCTAGGGTATAAGCCTTTTGGGGAAGTATAAGTACATTTATTCTATTGCTTGCAGTTTGGTCGGACATTTCCTCCTTGATGGACATCTCAATCTTTGTGCCACACGGACGAGTCTCAAACGACCGTACTTTACACCTTACCCTGTTGCGTATATACGCCGGTGACCGTTTATTTCGTGCAATGCGATGGAGAAAACTGGAACCAATGGATCGTTGCAACATGGGTTGCAACAAGAACTACATAAGCCCTCCGACGGAGGGCTACTGTTTTTACTGTCTTGGACATCTTAGCTTGTTAAGTATCACTGGCAGTCATGCGAGTCGAGAGCTAACTTCCCTGTTGAATGGGCACAAAGTGTCCGCGCCTCTCAGCGATCCATTGGTACGCGAGTCCTGAATTTATATAGATATCACAATGTATCAAGGATATTGCTAGCTGTTTAGGGGAATACTAGGTGCTTTGTTATACGTCTCCAGTAAAACAATCGAACTGCTTATGCAGGGCAGGAAGATACTTGGCAACGAGCCTCGAGGAAAGTGATCCATGATACTCATCATGGTCCAATGTCACATTGTGTGCAATTTCATGGGCCATGATGAGAAACCTGTTCGATTGGGGTGAATATTTTGCACATCAATGTTTGCTCGACATACCACTCAGTAACCATTGTCTTCTTCTCAACACCTTTGTCGTAGACTTGGTGCATGATCAACCTACAATCAGAGCATAGCGAGGAGAATTACTCACAGAATCTGTAGTAATGTGCCAGATTCAAAAAGATATACCTTTGGTCCCGATTGAAGGCCATTAGATCTTCATCTGTGTCTTTCCAGAAAATGTAGCAGGCTGAAGAGGCTTCTCGGTCAAACACCTTGGTCAAGCCTGAGATGAGCTGTGCAAACTCTTGGAGGGCGGGCTTTGGTGGTTGTTGACATCGTGCATCCTCTACTCAACTTGGTTTGAATAGCTAAATGGGTTAATCTCAAAGATACTTACGTGCCAAAAAGAACTTGATTCGTGTCCTTTCATCTTGTAGATTCCCTGAGTTACGATTTTAGTCATCAAATCAAGACTCAAATAACAGATTTAGTACCAACTTTTCTCTATCAGCTTAATGGTATGGGCCTGTTTGCAATGACTGTTGAGCTTCTTGAGACTAGCGGGGTTTGGTTGACAGGGTGCACTAAAATCAGGAGGCTGGCCATTTGGGTCTAACCCCCACAATGCCATGGCATTTCGGATGTCTGTCGGCGGGAACATCAATAACACGTTAGAAAAAGAACATGAAAATTCTTACCCTCTTCTGGAGGTATCGTTTTCTGGCCGGTAACCCTCAAACTGCTCGGGATGAGTGCCCCAACCACCTTTGCTAGATGTGAAGACACGCGGAATTCAACTTTGACCTTCCTCTTGGAATCCACTATTAAGAGCAGGTTATAATCAGATCGAAACATTGCATCATCAATACTGTCACCTTTGGCATCAGGAGCAGGTGGCAATTCAGACTTCACCTCGCTGCCATAGTAGCCTGTAAGCCTCTCCTCACCCGTCGCGATTAACGAGGCCAGGAGTAGCACATCATTGGGTCCAAAGGTTTTCAGTAAGACACGACAAAGTGCGACAGCAATGCTTTGCGGAAGTTAGCAAGTGTGATGATAGGGGGAAAGAACATACTCATTGCGCCGGTCTACGTCACTAGAGCCCTTGACCACCCAGAGGGTAGGTGACTCGCAAGTTGCACCAAACTCAAAACCTGCATTGACTTGAACCGGCTTAGTCTCCCTAATCCTCTCTTCCACACCGTCAGCCAAGACTCCAAACGGTGGCGCAAACGTTTTCTTCATTGTGAGGGTCTTGCAGGCCTTTACCCGAAAATTGTCCGTTGAGCCTTCGTCGTAAAACGAAACATCAGTCTTCTCGCTTTTGTCCCGCTGGCTCATAAAGCATCTGATGCGCCGGACGATTTGGTCACGGTTGAACGGTGGGTTATACTTGGCGATGGGGCCAGCGGGGTCGATATCATACCGCACATTCGTCCCGAGAAATTCAGAACCCATTTTATGGTACATTTCTATGGCGAAGATGAGTCAACTGATAACGAACACCGGAACTAGCACACCTACTTTCGATGATATCGTCTTTGGGGGCCAAGAAAACACTGCCACCGAAGTCGCGACTTTCCCAATCATCTATGACCACTTTGTGTGCTGGTAAAAGTTTGCTACCATCTATGCGCTGCCTGGAAAGGAACATTGAAGCACCCTGCATAGCTTTCTTGTCGTCCTCAGATATCGAATCGAGTCGCGAGGCGATCGTACGCAAGTCTTCGAGATAACTGAGGAAGCATAAGTCACCGCACATGCACATGTCGCCGACAATCGACTCACAGATCGGTGTCATCCCCGAGGGCTTTCAGGTATCTCTGAGGGTCCTGCACTATCTCGCGGACGATATCTGATGCGTCGGGTGACTTCTTGGCGCAACAAGATTCTAGGAAACTATTCCCATTCTGATTGAAATCGACGAATGGAAATATGTTTCGATAGTGCTCCTTCGTGTCCGACGACGTGATGAAGCACTCTTTTGGGGTGAAGTACTTGATAGGTGATGGTTCGGAAGACGAAGGCACCGGACTCTTCACGGGTACGAAAGGGATTGTCGACAATTGTTCACGCAGCTTCAGCATGGGAAGTTCTTTATGGTCGCGGTCAGAATCATATCCAAGCACGTAACGCGAGATACAGACGTACTTCCGAATAGGTATAAATGTTCGAACCAGAGCTTGGCGGTCTCTAGGTCTGGTAACGTGCGTTCTGGATTCTTGAAACACTCGACAATCGTGTCAACAGACGGGTCATCCTTGACCCCTAGTCTC
This sequence comes from Boletus subparvulus, assembly GCA_038092515.1. Classification (NCBI taxonomy): domain Eukaryota; kingdom Fungi; phylum Basidiomycota; class Agaricomycetes; order Boletales; family Boletaceae; genus Boletus; species Boletus subparvulus. The sequence goes on along the minus strand of JBBPQL010000500.1, from coordinate 2,327 downwards.
GAGAGGTCGCGACACAAAGTCTCAGAAGCTTGTTTGAAGCCTAGTTTCTCCCACATGGGCGATGCGAACACCTGTAGAGATATGTCAGCGGCTTCGCGCGTCCGGAATTACACGTTACGTTACCTCGTTCGGACGGGCAAGTGACCCACTCTTCGTTGGGATGAATGGGACACTAGCAAAGTTATCGGGTTTGTAATCATCGTAGCGTGTCTCGAGATTCGACAAGAGGTATTGAAGTGCGGACCGCTGAACTTCTGGTTCGTCCGAAGCGGCTAGCCCAATTATCTTGTCGAGGGTCGGATATTTCCGGACGCCCAGGGATTCAATGAACGGTTCCACGGCGAACGAGCCAAATCCAAATGTGTCGATAGCGTTTTGTAGAGAGGTTATGCCGTTACGTGGTAATGCGAGAATTGGGAGTCCGAGTTTGCGTATATCTTCACTGGGCAAGTGCAATTCGGTCGCGGATACCCGACCGTGATTGTTTGAATAGAAAACTCTCTTCTGCTTCAAGTCGTTAATTTGTTGATCTGTCAACTTCCCCTGGAACCTGCAAACGATTGCCAGAAAGCGAAGAAAACGATCGTTGGATTCTTCTGAGGCGGCTCTCTCTAACCTGGTGGGATCTGTCACGGCGGAACAGAAGTAACCCGTACTAGTTTAACGTGCCTTTCGACTATGTCATTCCATTCCATCATTCGACGCACGCGGAGGTGGAGCAACACCATTCGTACATGTTCCGCGGTGACTGTCCTATACCCGGAACCTGCCTTATCTGCAACGTAGGTCAGCGGAACATCCAGGAAATCGCCCTCTTTCACGACCGGGAGGTTATGGCAAATATCAGCCTCGTCAAAGTATGAATCGGCTGGCAACCTCGGTCCCATATTGGTGGGTATACATTTTATATCCTTCATGAGTTCAGCGGCCTCATTCCACTCTTCGTCATCCAACTCTTCCACCAGTGCGAATTGAACAAGGACACGTGAGATACGGCGGCCCACGTCCGGGTCCCCGTTTAGGGCAAGCTGTCGTGCTTGGGCACAGGCGTATTTAAGCCAACCAAGCAGCGAGAGTTGAGCCCAACCGAAACACTCGACGGCATCCCTGGTAGGCACACCCGCCGTCACTTCAATGTAGATGTTGTCCGGAGGGGAAAGGTCATCGGGCAATAAGAAGAACGTAAAGTATTTGATGTTCTTCAGCGTAATCTCGACTCCGCGACTCGAACGTAGAACACCCCGGGAGGCAAAGTCTCTGCAGAATTGCTTTCCTGCAGCTTTGGCTTCAACAGACAAAAGTGCATTCCTCTTGACGTCATCCCACCAATCAAAGAGAGATTTCATCGCGTTCTGTGTGACTCCGGTTCCAAACTCGCGTAGGATGTCTTTGAACTTGAAGGTCGGAATGTTGTATCGGCTGATGATCTGGGAGTGTTGGCGTTCATCGACCTCATGGTGAAGTATTCGATAACTCTTGAGGAATGACAGGTCTTTGTTGCTTTGGCGGAATTGTGAGTCCGATGCGCACGAAATCCCAACGTTAGACACGACCGGAAACGGCGACCTCGGCTCGCGGCAACAAGAGAAGAAAGCCTCTTGCAGAATCTGCGACACTCCGCTATGCGGTTGGGTAGGGCCAAAAGCGAAACGCGTCATCGTGCACAACCCCAGTTGCGTGGCAAGCTCATCCTTGGATTTGGCAAGGCACATTTCTTCCTCGTAGATTATGCGTGCCAGAAACCCACCGACCCACAGGACTTCGTTGTTCCAAGCTGTCGAGGACATCAGACAGGAGACTCGGAAGATGTTGACTCCTTAAACACACACCTGCAACCTGTCCGTTCCTGAGCAACCAGTCAGTACGTATCACGATGTACCTGTGCGTAATGTGCTTACGCCAAATCGATTGAACCACGTTCCATGGTGGGCAAGAAGTGCGCAGAAATGTGTAGTCCGATGCCAGTTGTTTGGTTGGTACTTTGACCCTGAATGTGGAATGTAGGCCCGTGTCGACAGTTGGGAAGGAAACACTTACTATGAAGAGGCGACCACTATTTAGTTCGAATAGCGAGATGTCAACATACGTCAAACAATGAACCGAAGGTACATGCCTGTCCTTCCCGGGGACGATACACTGTGAACCAGATAAAAGGCATGCGAGACGTTTCGCATTGTGCGATTTGCTGAGGCGGTCCAATGAATCATGTTGTTCAGAATTAAACTAGAACGAGAGTGGTCAACAGCGGCGAATCGTTAGAATGAAGAGTGCTTACATAGATGGCCTTGACTTCAAAGGAGGATGGAAGCGACTTCATGCTCGATTCC
>JBBPQL010000499.1:0-24102 GCA_038092515.1 Boletus subparvulus | reverse complement strand
GCTAGGAAATCTGTCGGTTTCAACACAAGTGTCGTCCACATGCGTGCCTTGCGTCGTCGCAAAGTATGTTCCATTTTTGCCTTGAGTATCTCCATCCTCCATGACTTGGACTGACAGGTACAAATAGGCGAGGTCGCCATCGGTTCTCAAGCTGTCTCGTCGGTCAGCAGGTTTTTCTCGTGATTTCTGTCTTCCAGAATGCTGATTCGTGCATGTGTGGCTCTACAGGATCTGCTCTACAAGCTTTAACATTATGACCGCCAGTCAGGCAGCTGGGACGTCCGTCCCTATGTACCTGGTGCAGCGGCGGCACAGCCTCCTGCTACTCAGCCCGAGTCTCGTGGTGTTGTCCCCCGGGCCACAGACTTGGAAAGCCAAAGTCAGCTTCTTGACTGGGGTGGTGGTCGGGCACGGAGGTTGCTGCGGGCCATCTATACAATTGCACACCTTTGCCTTCTCCGACCTGATGAAGTCCTGAAAATACAGGTGGACGACATGACCTTCAAGTTTGATGACAACAGTGTCGCCATTTTTCTTCCTCTCCGCAAAACACCAGAACGGAGGTGGGTTCATACTGACATGTCTTCATGTGTATGACAAGTCGAAGCTCACTCACTGATGAACAGGCAGAGATTAAACCTTTTTTCCTCTATCCCCTCCATGCGTCAGAGTCACATCTCTGTCCTGTACGGGCGCTCGCTCCATGGATTGTCGCATCCAACATCACTTCAGGGTACTTGTTCCGCAAGATCACTTCGGGTGACCAAGTCACCAAAACCAATACTCCCATGGTTCGTACATCTTTCAATATTCACCACGACTTGTGATGGTATGTCTGAGCTGACTATATGTCTCTTGACCCTCCTACAGACCTCCAAGCAATTCTTTCAGCTCTTCCACAACAACCTTCTCGACATTGGTATTGACCCAGCTCCGTATGGCATGCATTCCTTCCGCCAAGGTGGTTGTCAGTATCTTCACATCACCCCCTCTACTGTGTGCTCATTTTTAGATGCCACATTCCGATCAACAGTTCTTCCAGATGTTGCATCTCAATTCGATCCCAACGGATCGGTATCACATTGGCCTGTGGACGAAAGCGGGGTTAGAAATGACCTCAGACCGGATGGGGGTATGCAACCTGAAGATAGTGTGAAACAGAACAGGAGATGGTCCTTGAGGAAGATATGCGAGTGGGGGGCATGGAGCCCAGAGCTCACGAACCTCACGATTGCGAAGTACCTCTTCGCATCGAGTGACGAGCTGATGGAGCCTCGAGAGGACTACTTTAAGCCAGACCATTGTCCTGTTGTCAAATGCACGCACTGCGGTCGCTCCTGTGCTTGTGCTTGTGCTTGACCTGAAGGACATGCTGTCTGACTTAGTCAGTAGGGACAAACCACGATGGGGTGACATACAAATCGCTGTGTCTGCATGTTCACTGTCTGAGACTGCACCCATGAAACGCTCGAGTAAAATATTATATTTATCCGATAAATTTAATGCCTAACCAAATCGTTTCGGTCGTAACTCATTTTGGTTCGATTTGCCAGGTATCACGTTGGGTTGCATGACATGTTCATCGGCCGACGACCGACGACCACTCGACCTCAGGCTCGCTCCAGGCTCGTACTCGTTACATGATCCGACAAACGCGAACATCGGCGATACCAAGCGCTTCGAGTTGCTCTTGAGTCACCTCCCGTTCGTTGGCACGTAGTTTCTCTCGAGACTCGATCGGGAACCAGTCCGCCATGAAGTTGAGCAGCCCATAGTCGATGTTGGCTACGCGATTCGTGAGCGACGGAGGACGCGAGACGCGAGGAGCGTACTCACATGGGTTTGCCTGCAGGACCGTTGGTGCGCGACACATGGGACAATTCGGCTTGCCACGTTTCTGAAGTTTGGCGAGGCATCTGGATCGATGGGGTCGTTACGTGCGTGCGAGGGTAAAGACGGGCGAAAAAAGTAATCACCTTACGCAGAAGAAATGGCCGCAGCAAAGCCTGATCGGCTTGAACGCGATAGAGGTACAGATGAGGCATGCATAATCGTCAATGTGCGGTACGATGGGCAAAAGAACCTCGCCGAGTGCTTGCACGAGAAGCCTCGGTAGAGATTTCGAAGGGCGAGTGATCAACGAGACTTGATGTGAGGAAACCACAGAGGGAGATGCGTCTGGTTCCAGAACATAAGACGGAATCGCAAGTGTCGTACGTTTGGCATGCTTCTTGAGGATCTTCCGAGTCGCTTCTGAATTCGCAATCTGGAACTATATTTCACTTGGTGAGCCTGCGCGATGAAGCGAAATAGGAGTTCGGGAGCGCTGGTTACCTTCTTCACGTCGAGAATGAACGCGTTCAAGTGCAAGAATACGTCAAAGGCGTCCCTGCTTCCGGGAAGAATCAAAGACGCTTTCTTCTCGTGGACGAGTCCTTCGAATAACTTGAGCTGCCCCTCCACCTCTTCGATGCTTCTTTCACCTCGGGTCGACTCTCTGACACTTTCAAAGATTTCTGCTTCGGCGTAGAGGCGGAAGATCTCGCGCCAGGTGTACAGGTCTGACTTGCCTCCCGGACCGGGGCGCAAGGATATTGAATTATCGGCAGCGAATGAATAAGCTGAGAATGAACGGGGAGCAGAGGATGACGCCGGGCGAGCCGTCGAAGAAATCGAACGAGCAAGCGTAGTAAGAGCCGAATTAAAGCCGTCTTGTAAAGTGTCCAAGCGGCCAGAGAGGGAAGACAGGGTGGACGTCAGGAGCTGAAAGAACGCCGTGTCGGAGGGGAGAGGGATGATCAAATCTTCACTGTGCGACGGCGGTCAGCGATACATGCGACCAAGGCAGGGCAGAAGCGTACGATTCCATCGAGCCGTCTAGCCAGCGCATTTCGTCCTGGAACATGATGGGGGGGGTGAAGCAGTGCTCGCGTGATACGGTCGAGTGATTGCTCTGGAATGAGCAGATCGACATGATAAATAGGTTGTGTTGTTGGAGTGGAGCTGTGGTGTGTCCCGACGTCGGAAGGGTATCTCGATGACAGTCGGAGTCGAGGTTTGGGCACGGATGAGTTCAGGGCGATCTCATAAACGATGGTATGTTTGTACGATGCGCTAGACACGCCCTCGGAATCCACAGGAAGAGTTGAGATCTCATCCTGTTCCTCGGACTGCACGGGATCATGCCCCGGATCTCCGTCCCCGTGCAAAGAGCGAAGGAGCGAAGGAGAAAGCCCCAGTGAGTCGAGCTCCAATGCAGTCTGGTTGATCAGTCTCTTAAGCTGAAAGTTGAAAGTTTCAGAATCAGTGGGTCGCCGGTGGGACTCGTCAAGACGCACCTTGCGGTATTCAAAGGCATCATTTCTGAATTCAGGTGGTAGGGAAACGAGCAACTGAGCGTAAGTCTTGGAAAAGTGCATCTCTTCATCGTACGCAGGGGTTGGGTTTCAAGTCGTGTGACTGGCACGGAGCGGAACACGACTCCATTTATAGGGCACGTCAAAGCCGACAAATCCGAACGAATCAACAAAACTTTAATGATCAACCTGCTTAGCTCCGACGACTTTAATGGCTGGAGTAGTCATGACTCGTCTTAGTAAATCCGAAACTGACGGATCACAACCTTGGCGGTTGTTATGAACGGAAGGCTTTGCCAAACATGCCTGTTTTGGAAGGTGGGCATGTGTTGTGGGCTTGGTGTCGTTCTATGTCCGGCACGCCTTTGTGACCATCATGGCTGGACTCTTGGAATTCCTAGCCCATGCAGTGGACGATCCAGATCCAGAACTTCCACCCGGTTCACCTCCAACTTGTGAGTTTCTCAGCATCGTCCTCTCCCCATCCTCACCTCCCCGTTAGACAAGTTCGAGGGCCCTTGGTTCACGACACAAATATTGCTTGCATCATCTATCGGATTTGTCTCGTTTCTGCTATTTTCTTATTGTCGGCCCCGATGGCCGCTGCTCTTCGCACCTCGCACCAAGCTCAAAGGTACTCGTGTGGCACTTGTCCCGTCTCCAAGCTCACCACCATTTGCAGGGTTTTCCCCCCACGAGGTCCACGCGCACTCCGCATTCTTTGGTTGGATCATGCCGACTTTGAAGACATCAGAGTACACGATCCTCCAGATAGTTGGATTGGATGCTGCAGTGGTGAGTCTCTCTCCTGGCCCACAATCACAGTCCCTTAGGCTATCATCCGCAGCTACTAGGGTTCTTCAAGATGTCTTTCTATCTATTTTCATTATGCTCTCTTTTTGCCATCGCGGTCTTAATGCCTATCAACTGGACGGTACGTGGCACATTACTTGGCCTCGTATCCAGCTCACTGTCATTAGCACAACAACGGAATCGGCGCTGGTTCGGACGACGACGACAGCGATTGGCCCCAATGGACGTCTTATGCCGACAAAATTCCTGCCGACCGTGACTGGCTTGACCTGATCAGCGACGCCAACTCCTACCTCACAGTACACTTCGTCTTCACGTATCTCTTTACCGCCATCGCCCTCCGCTTCCTATACAAGAATTATCAGCGTTATATCCGCTCGCGCCAATTGTTCTCCCTGGAACTGGTGCATTCCATTCCAGGGCGCACTGTGATGATCACCTCTCTACCACTCCATTTGCGTTCGGAACGTGCACTTGCGGAATACTTTGAGCATATTGCATTAAGCGTGGAGAGCATCTCGGTTTGCAGAGAGGTTGGGACGCTGCAAGTTCTCTTGGATCAACGTACCAAAGCACTACTCAAACTGGAGAAGGAGTGGACAAAGTATGTGGGCAACCCAAGTATTGTCGAGTCCTACGATCCTTCGGAGAATGTGATCGCGCAATCGAGTGATGCCGAACCGTCCCTGTTGGAGAGTCAGCCCTCCAGATTTGTGGTCCCGCATCGCAGACGTCCTACACTTCGTCCCGGATGGTTTTCCCAAAAAGTCGATGCTCTGGAGTACCTCGAGGCAAGGTTCAAGGAAGCAGACGACAAGGTAAAGAGGTGGCGCCGAATTGGGAAAACCAAGTCTACCCATGTTGCCTTCGTGACGTTCGAGAAAATGTCCAGCGCAGTAAGATCATTGACTGTTATCGCAGCGGTTGTGTTAACCTTTCTTTCACCTAGCAAATTGCAGTGCAAGCAGCGCACTCGCCCGATCCATGGGAGACAAAGACTCACCCAGCACCAGAACCGCGGGACATTGTCTGGTCGAATATCGAACATACACCGGGCTCACTGCTCTGTCGAGAGCTCCTGGTACTCGGAGCTGTCGGGTTGTTGATGTTCTTCTGGATATTTCCCATCACCGCTCTTGCCAGTCTGCTCAGCTACAAGGAAATCAAGAAAGTGATGCCCTGGCTGGGAAACATAATCGACAGCAATGACAAAATTCGAGCTATTGTGCAAAACTCACTTCCTTCCGTTGCCATGATAACGCTCAATGCTCTGTTACCCTTCATTCTGGAAGGTGAGGTTGAAAGAGAAGAGTCAGACGCCCATTGACTCCATATGTCTTAGGTTTGACATACGCTCAAGGTTTTAAGTCTCGTAGTTTGATCGAGTACTCAATGCTGCAGAAGTGAGTGCTCTGCCTATTTGGGAGAGTCAGTCAAGCTCATATCAAACCAAGATACTTTCTGTTCCTGCTCATTAATGTGGTGTTCATTTTCCTCTTGGCTAGCACGTATTGGCAACTTGTGAGAGACTTGGCGAACTCACCCGCCAAGATTCCCGAGAAGCTAGCACAAGCACTGCAACAAGGACGAGCCAAGTGAGTTGCAAAGAGCTGGAACTGTCTCCGCGACTAACGTCGTTTTCAGGCACTTCTTCTTGTCCTATGTCATCCTTCAAGGTTACTATCTACTCTCGTAACCATACGATGTACTGACAGTTGAAACCAGGGTTTGGCATCATGCCGTTGCAATTGCTTAACCTCGGGGTGCTGATTCCTCGCATGATCTTCCGGATGTTTTGGACACGAACCCCCCGAGGCACGTACAGTTCTTACTCCTTCGCTCTGCAACCCTGATATCCTGTAGATTTTGCCGAGCTGAACGCTCCTCCAATGATAAATTATGGCATCGTATACCCCCAGGCAATCCTTATCTTCGTCATCACTATCCTATACAGTGTAGTACAACCACTCATCGTTATTTTCGGCGCTATCTACTTCGGGGTAGCATATTTCGTCTACAAGTACAAGCTTTTATTCGGTAAGTCAACTTATCCCGTTACGATGAACATCATCAGACACAGGCGCGTTTGCAGTGTTTTACAAGCCTTATGAATCGCGTGGTCAAGCTTGGCCGCTGACCTTTGTACGGTTGATTTGGGGCATCATCATCTTTCAGATCTTCATGATTGGCATCCTCACCTTACGGCAGTGCTACATCATGTCCTCTCTTCTCGTACCGCTGGTTCTGGCGACTGCCGCATGGTCCTGGTACATCCACAAGACCTTCCGACCATTGAGTAACGCGGTATGTCTGAGTTCCGTGTGCGAGGTGGAGAGGGGAGAAGAGGCCGCGGATATCGTGAGATTGAGGGAAGGACACCCAGTGACCCGGTCGCAGAGGTACAATGAACGCGTTTCGTTTTTCGAGTGCTGACGCGTCCTTGTAGTAACCTAAGCCGCAGGAGATACGCACAAAACGACGAGACGTTGTACGTTGCTCCTGAGGATGAAAGGACAGACTACGTGAGAGCTCTCTTTTTCGATATCGCATCTTCTGACTTTTGTGTTGTAGTCGCAACCGCCGATGGCAAACTGGTACAATGGCGTTCTGAAGTAAGTCGTTTCTTTGTCCTGGCCTGGCGACTCGCGTTGAACCGAGGTTTCAGCACTGGCAAACGACGCTATGGTCATCCTGCGTTTACTGGTGTTCTTCCAGAGCCCTGGCTCCCGCTGAAGAAGGGACAAACGCTTGTGAATGGCTATCGCAACGGTCTGATGAGAATTCCGCTCGAGTCGACCCATGGGATCGTGCTCAGTCTCCGCAAGCGGTACAGCATGTTGCGGAAGAAGGTCACACGAGGTTCACGGACCACTGCGGACGGCGAGAACGACGAGGTGCATGCTCTCGTCTCCGATACGCACGCCTCGAACCCCTGGGCAGAGTCCGACGCAGGGCCGTCACAGAACTACCAGCACCACCGTCTCAGCTACGATCCTGCGTCCGGCGTGATCATGCTACCCGAAGGGGACGACTGGCTCATGGACGACGACGACGACGATTCGTCTGACGAGTACGGTAACGCGACACCGCAGTCGGGCGAAGCGGCGAGTAATACGTCACAGGAAGATCTTGGCCATGTCTCGCCTTCTTCTCCGCCTACTTCGCCGAAGCGGCGTCATGCAACGTACTACCACCACCCCGAACGTCGTAGACCGAGCATTCCGGGAGCGTTTCCTTCTTGATCTTGATTCTACACGCTCGTTTTAGTCGCTTTTACAAAGTTAGGATATTCACGGATTATCATACATGTGTGTTTTTTATGAAGCTAGAGTTTCTCGTGAGGCTTGTGGAGTTCTGTGCGTCGGGGGAGTCGGCTGTGGTCATCGGGAGTGACATTACTGAGCGCTGAGCGCGAGCATCAAGGGGATTAGCTTGAGGCAAGATATCGTAATGAGTTCATTCCAAGTGTCATCCTCAATTTGAGGGACTCATCTTCGACGGACCTCGTTTTCATACCCCTATTGGTTTTGTCAACCACCACCATCTCGTTTACTCGTGCCTTCACGTCTTTAGCGATGCATGTCTTCTAATCACATCTTCAGCTGTCACTTATGGCTAGTCGGGGAGTGACTGGACCGACAACGAGCTCATCGCGTATAACATCACCATCTCATCTGTCGCGCCGGACGGGTTCTTCCCTGTCCCAGATCCGTCGCTCGACCACATAGATCCTGTCATTCTCGACTCTCCTCCTGGCACCCTCGATCCCGCCATTTCCGATCTCGCCGCCGGATACCTTGGCTACCTCGATCTCGCTGCCAGCGCCACCCAAGAGAGTTTCGTCGACGACTTCGCCGCCGAGACATTGAAGCTTCTAGGCTTCAACGAGCGTGGCACCACTGTATCTACGCGCCACATCGTTCCTCTCACCATCTGTGGCGAAGCCGATCGTGTTGCTCAGACGGACGTGTGCCTCATCCATCGCCCAACTATCGTCCTCCTTGTACTCGTCGTGGACAAGACCAGGACTAACGCAGAGGCCCAGGTCGTCGCAGACGCTATCGCGGCCTTTCAATTCAACAATCGCAAGCGCAGAGAGTATGCCCTAGATCCCCTGGATTTCATGGCCATCCCTTGCATCACCATGTCTGGCACCCGCCCTACCTTTTACCTCGTCCCTGTCACCACAGAGCTGAGCGACGCTGTCATCACTGGCCAGTGTCCCACCACGCGAACTTGGGTCTTGCGGTGCACTACCGTAGCAACGCATGTAAGGCGCGCCAGCACTGGGATGGAAGATACAGAATACAGGAAGCTCACTCTGAAGCGCTTCCTTGCTTTCAAGACGTAGTACCTGGCAGTGTTTGGACGGCCGTCAAACGATCAATATGCGTGAAGCCTCGAGGCCATGTGGACTCGTGCTGATCCCTTGAACCCGGTTCACTCGACCTTTGCACCGCTTCGTCAGCCTTTGAGGAAGCTCGAAGTGCATGTTCAAGAGCTGTCGTCGGAGCCCCGCACCTTGACTATTCAGATCGGTTATGTGAACCTCTGAATTGTACATATCGTTGTCAGGCCTTGACCCGTAAGCGTGTGTTCGCACAAACGTTCCACGAGTATTATCGCCTAGCAAACACTAGGACATTGCCTTGGAGAAGGGACCTCATGTAGTAAGTTCAGAGAGACCACAATTAGCAGCATCGGGTAATTAAGATTAAGCAGATGATGGTATAGACGACATTCCAAGGTATTTCATCTGCCGCGGGTAGTATCTATCGTGTACCTTCCAATCCAACAAAAACGATGAGCGAATTTACTCGATGGAAGCCCATTCTCTACCATCACGCTGCTTGTTGTGTATCGAAGCATGCGAAGGAACCCCGTTAATACGGTGGTACGCGTTAAGGTTCTTATGCAAGGTCAACTGGAAGACCGAAGCCGATCCTTGACGCGAGATGATGGTTGAGTAGGCAAGGAAGAATACCCAGATACGGTACCACCTGCCAGCGGAGATATGAGTATCACTTCATAGATTGACAGGTTGATAGAATAACTGACCGTTCACCATACTTCTCGACAACCTTGTCCTTGTTGCTCACCCAGTTAAGGTACCATCTCCAAATGGTGGCGGAATAGTGGACACCAAGCACATCAATGTTCTTCACCTCGAAACCAGCAGCCTCAACCTGGTTAACCACCCAACCAAGGGAGCAGGAGGCGTCTGCACCGGGGAAGACGTACTTGTTCATGAAGAGACCCCTGCCGAATGAGTGGTAAGATTTCATCTCGTCGAAATATTGTTCGGAACTTACCAGATGAGATCCTCGTACTGCCACGCCGGGCGAATACCAGCAACTTGGAGGACGAAAATGCCATCGTCATCCAACAGCTCGTACATCTGCCTCATGAAAGCACCATAGCGCCTGATCCCTACGTGTTCGGCCATCTCCAAGCTGACAATCTTGGAGAAGTGACCGGGCCCGCCAGGAATTTCACGGTAATCCATGCACAAAATTCTTGCCTTGTCGGGAGTAACGCCATTGTCCTTGATCCTGTCATTACCAAACTTGGTCTGGTTCTTTCCAAGAGTGATACCAGTGACATCGCAACCATAGTTTTTCGCGGCAAATGCAGCCAAAGTACCCCAACCACAGCCGACATCGAGCAGACGGTCATTGGGTTGAAGGTCGAGCTTAGAGCAGACGAGGGCAAGCTTGTTATCTTGGAGTTGCTCAAGGGTTTGGTTTTCCTCCAAGTTGGTGACGACACCGGAGGTGTAGATCATGCGAGGCCCGAGGAACCTAAGGCGAATAAATCAACAAAAGGATAACAAAGGCATCACGGGCGAACAGACCATGCATAGAAATCGTCACCTCTGTCGTAGTGGTCACGGACCTGCTCCTCATCTTGACTCTGGGAATGAACGATGACTTCGGGCAAGAGATTCATGAAGACGTATTTGAAAAGCTCCGGTGTGAAGGTCATTTTGGCCCAGTCGTGTCGCTGTTCCATGATATCGAGCACGTCACCTGCAAGGGATGAGCGAATGATCACGAGAGACGATGGTGAGACACACCGTTGAAGTCGATCTTTCCCTCAAAGTACGCGTCGTGGAACACCTGCATGGGGATTTTTTCTTTGCCATGATAAAGAGCCTTGAGCTCCGGGTCGTTGATGGTGATGTACTCCTCGATTTCCTTTGACGGAAGGATGACCTTTTGGTTCTTGCGTTTCCCGTACATGGACGCGACTGTCCAGTACGCGACGGTGATGGGTAGGCCGAGGATAACGACGAGAAAGATGTAGGTTTTGAGTCCGCCACGATTGACAATGGGAATGACACGTTTCAAGACATAAGGGACGCCAACAACGAGAGCAGCAAGGTGCACGTTGGAGAAGTAGCCATTGCCCTCGGCGAGACCGACCAGAGGGGCGTTTTTGATGGCAGGGGTAGTGGTGACACGTACGGGAGAGAAAGACATTGCGACGCGTGCACGAAAAGGAGTGGATGAACGAACAAGTTGAAGAAAGACGTGGCGAGTACTTGTCTTTTTTATCCTGCCCTGTCCTAAGCGGTGTTTGGCGATGTTTGGCGTGCTTCCTATGTGACCACCCTCCTCATCGTCCGCCACGTCTGCAATGGCCAACTACTACTCCCGCTCTCCCCCACCCCTCCAACACCCCGTGCCCACCCACCCCGCGTTCATCCCAGAGCCCCCCTCCACACCCGGCCCCGGCCCCGCGTCTCCCCAGGACTACCAGCGATACCAGCAGCCCGCCCCGCACCACATCCCCGATTTTGGCGCATGGGGTATGAACGACACGACCGCCCAGTTCGGCATGCAGCTCGGTCAGAGCGCAGTGGCCGCCGGACAGGAATACGTGCAGAAGAACGTGAGTCAACCTCCTGTCCCCGACACCGCGCTCATGTCCTGCTAGTTCGGCGGATCAATACCTTTGTCCCTCCTGAAACACCACTTCAACGTCTCGAATTCATATGTCATCAAAAAACTGCAGCTCGTTGTGTTCCCTTGGAGGCATAAACCTTGGTCGCGAAAAATACGCCGTCTTGAGACTGGTCAGACCGAGTGGCAACCTCCAAGAGACGACATAAACTGTCCAGACTTGTACATTCCGCGTATGTCCCCTTTCCCCGCGTTTCGCACTTCTCATTCATCTCCGCAGTCATGGCTCTCGTGACCTACATCCTCGTAGCAGCCCTTCAAACAGGTATCCAGGAACGCTTTCACCCGCAAATTCTTGGCGCATCCGCATCGCGTGCCCTCGTCGTAGTCTTACTCGACTTCCTCTTTGTGAAAGTCGGATGCTACTTGCTCAATGTCCAGGGCCCAGGCCAAGTCATAGATCTCATCGCGTACGGAGGTTACAAGTTCGTTGGGTAGGCAGCCACCTACCTTGCCCACTTGCCGCACCTCACAGTCCAACAGTGTTATTTTGACGTTGCTTACGGGACTAGTACATCCGGGAATGACAATATACTCCATAGTGTTCCTTTATGCATTTGCTGCCAATGCCTTCTTCCTGGTGAGTCCGCTCACGTACCCCCCTCGATGATCTGACCCGCTCTCCTTAGCTCCGCTCCCTTCGCTCAGTCGTCCTACCCGACCTATCGAGCACGACAACTCCTGTCACAGTGTCTCATGCTCAACGTAAACGACGCATCACCTTCCTCTTCTTCGAAGCAGTCATACAGGTAGTGTATATGGCCATCTTGGTGAGGGTATAGCCAGGGCGGGAGCTTTAGGTAGTGGCTAGCTTCCCAAGTCATTGTCCATCTTATCCTCGTAAGATACTAGTTACCGGTGAAGGCCAGCACAACATTGGCACGCGTGGTCCACGAGAATAGATGATCTATGGTGTCAAGCTGTTTGTACCATTGTGAAATGGTTTATTAAAAAGGCCCCTGAAGCTTTGAAGAGCCACCCATGTTGAGTGCAGCTCGTACTTCCAGGTTTTCCAGTCCGTGGCCACCATGTGAACGTGACGATAAGCAGGCAGGAGAGACATTTTTGAAAAGGTATGAGCCAGTGAATCATTGCCCCCGTCTGGATGCCTGGCACCCGCCTGGTTATTGTGGGGTTAACGACAAATATGGGAAACCGGATCGCTCTGCTACTCCAAAATATTTGAGCGTGCGTGGAATTCTTCAATTATGGACTGATCTCCGCCGGCACCACGAAAATCTGGGCTATCAACTTGGGACCGTGACGCGTCTGCGCATAGCCCGACCGGTAACAATTATTTCTTGTGTAGAGGTCAAACCCAAGGTTCGTTGCCTTCCTAGCTGCGACCAACTGGAGCAGAAGGGATCCAATCATCCACAGGCGTTGGATGGTGACATACTTGATTATCAACGTCAGCTGCGGAGCTCTACTACAGCAAGGGAACTGGACTAGACGTGGGTGAACGAACGAACGAATTACGCTTCGGACATGGATCCGAGCCACTACACCGGCAACCGCACCCCGTCCCGCAGGTATCGGACCGTTGATCTCGCCAGCACTTGAGGTGAGTTATATGCAAACATTGACCACAGCTCCGTGCGAGACCTGGAAATAATGTCTGTTTAGAGGACGACCTCGACGGTTTCGCATTGAAAACTCGCCTTTCACCGGAAGTCTGCACACAGAACAGCGCGGACTCGTCTGGTGATTACCACACGTGGAACAAGCATCGTCGTCGGACAGTCGGCCATGACCACACTGTCCACATGCTGGTTGAATGTCTGCGCAGGTGTTAGTGTTGCCCAGGAATTCACAAGAATGACGAGCACCAAATTTCATGTCCAGATTCTGAGTCGGTGTCCTGATGAAGGACGAGGTCTTGACTGCGCCCAACAGTTCGAGTCGTTTATTCAACAATTGCCAGCTGAACAACATGTCTGCGTATGCCAGTATATGGCATGCCAACTGTGAGAGTAATTCGGGGTCTAGCTTCGTTCTAGTGGTACATTCAGTGAGCCTGAAAAAACGTCATGGAGAGGGGAGCCATACCCTTGGGCATGCTGCTGGGGTTCCTCCTCGAGGACGATAAGCTTCTTTTCTTGTATGGGTTGCTGTGAACGTTCTGGGCGTCTCCCATAACTTGCCGACGAGAAAGGGGAGTGCCGATTTAGTGGTGAAACCATCTGCGTTTCAGACCAGGACCTGGATACAGGCGAAGCAGTCGATGTCTGGTCTCTTCTGCGCAAGTGCCGCGGCGAATCGATGTTCGGTAGACGGAGGACAGCATCAGGCTGGGGAATGGAGACAGTGATTTTACCGGGCAGTGTATCAAGTGGTGTTGAGATTGATTCGTGGACACCTGACATGAATTGACGGACGCTTCCCGTATTGAACAGACTTGACCACGACCCTCGGGAGGAAAGAGACGCAGAGAGAGAAGATCCGACAACATAGCTTGTGGTGGTTGGGGACGTAGAGGGAAGTCGTGGCCACGCAGGGGACAGTATGGCCGCTCGGGGATCCTTGGATCTCGATAGGCTAAAGTAGTCGAACTCATTCTTCGAGACAGCAGGAGAGGCTTCTTTAGTGGATGACGTGTGGGTAGCAACTGCAACTCGAGGGATGAACACCAGATCGCAGCTGAGAAAACGGACTCACAATGTTCTACAGAGGAGGTGTAGGCTTTGAGAAGAACCACAGCGAACATGGCAAGTATTTGTACATCACGAGTCGCACAAAATTCCCCATGCCTATGCAACCTAATGAACCACGTCCTTCTGGGAATTGAAAACGCACCTACAGTTGACTAATAATTCGGCGAGCAACCACTCCAAAGATATTCTGTGATGCTGCGTGAGCAGGGAATAGGCTCTGGAGTGTCCTAAACATCCTCTCATGCGCAAATTGACCATGTTCCCTGGCGACATTCGCGTTGAACCGACACAAATCCTCCAGTGAACCTGCTTGGAAGATATACGTCGCGGCAACCTTTCGCCGCGCAAGCGAAATATCGGTCGCCACCTTGATGAACACAGTACTTCGTCGTGTAGGCATCATGGAAACGTTGCTACCCTGATCGTTTGAGCCAGTGTTATCCATCGTCTCGAAGGTGAAGTCCCGCTGCACTCTTTGCTGGGAGAAAGTGAGAAGGTTGGTCATGATGCGCAGCGTATGTTCGCTGTCCCCCAGTCGTCGAGAGTCCACGTCTGGACGTTGGTCTTTAGCCGCGAGTCCAAGACGGCGGACGGCATCAGATAGCAACGCAGGGGATTGGAATAATCGCGAGGAGCGTGGTGAGCGTGAAGCATTGGCCGGGGAGCTCGAAAGTTCACTCCCGCCATTGATTTGATGCGGACGAACTATTCGAGGTGGTGCTCTGAAGAAACAAACCAGTTCCCCTGTCCGAGAGGCGTTGCATGAGTATATGGGGGTAAAAATGAAGGCCTTACCATTCGGACCAAAAACACCTTGCGAGGTTCTTGGCTCCGCCAGATTCTTATTGTTTCTCAATAGTGAGACTGTGAAATCCCTAGACTTTCTCGTAGCCGGCCCCTCGTCTTCTTCCGAAGATGACTCCGACCTCATGTCCAACGGAAAGCCCACCTGTTCGTTTTCATCCCCAAACAACAAAAATCTGAGGCATGCCTCAAGACACGGTCGCCGACGCTCTCTGATGGTTTTGAGGCGCCGAAGGATGAATGCTCGGTTCGGCATCGATATTAACGGACTGCGCTCGAGATCGATTTCGGGTGTGCCTTCAGGATGGAGAGCGTGAGGGTAGCCTTTGGGAAATCGGAAGGAAATGCGGATGAAGACAGATGAAGACTCTCCCCAGGGACCGTGCAGACCCAATGTACAAGTGCGCTTTTTGGTGAGATCGTGCTAACCACAAAATGAGCAACGTGGCACAACGAACTGAAAAACTCACTTTCTCAAGCCGGATCTTGGAAGTAGAAAGCTTCGTGAGCACCGATGTGATTCTAGCAACCGTTATCAGTGCTCATTCGGGCGTCGCAACCAGGGAAACAGTTCTTACTCGTCAGGCAAACTCTGAGCTCCCTCAGCTTCTTTCCCTTCCCTGAGCCGACTCTCACTTCTTTTCCTCTTGTGCCCATGACCCGTCGTAGTCTCGCCATCCCTCCCAAGGGAAGTTCTCGATCTTGACCCACTACTCACCCCGCTATCTCTGCCAGAACTCTCATCTCTCTTTCCCCCAACCCGAACACTCGCCAACCACGTGAACGCATCCATACCCACCCGAGTACCCTTCCCGCCGCCTGCATAACCTCGTGACATTGTTGTACTCGGGATCGGGATGGCTCGTTTGTCTGGTTGTAGTTGGTTTGGAACACGGCTTTGGTTCTCGCCTTGGTCGTCTCGCATGCGAGCTTGAAAATTCTCGTTGATTACTTGCGGGTAATGAAGGTGCATTTGGTGCTGGGCTGCGGACGACCCTGTGTCAACTAGAAACATTCCCTTGCCTCTCGCAGCACTCCCGTGATGGGGTTGCAGCACGGGGTTCGCGGGTTTCTTGACCCCGGGTGTGGGCGCCGGACCGGCACGCACCTCAGCTAATATGCTTCGCGAACCGATCGGGGCAGATAGAGCTGGGACCGAGTCTGATCCTTCCGGGACATGTCGGAAAGACTGGTGTAATCTTCCAAAATCGCTGAAGAAGCGTGATTGAGCGGGCACTTTAGAAGACCCGAGGATGTATCCCGTTTTCTGGTTCGGGGACTGGTAAGCATTGACAATTACAAAACGTTGATATACTTGCCTCCATAGTCTCCGAGTCTATAGGCCAAAATCTCAAAGTTCGATCCTTGGACCATGTGATTAGCTGGTACTCCGCTCCTTCTGCAAGAAACACGAGCAATCATCATCGCAAGCTTTCGTGGACTGCCAGAGGGTGAGCATATACGCACCCAAGCCTCCCTTTCTCCAGACAAATTCCTTGACTACATCTGTATGTCCCTCAAAAATCTCTGCTGGCACCGTGTCGTTGCCGGTCGCCCACATTTCAAGAGCAGTTTCGCTTCTTTGGGGTAGACTCAATATACCTCTTCCGAATGGTAAATCGCGTGCTCTCCATACGGGATAACGCGTTGTAATCGTCGTCAGAGGCTCAGGTAATTGTTTTGAGCCTTTTTGAAAGAAAGACTCGGTCTGAGGAAAGTCAGGGGTCGATGTGTCCTGTACGTTCCACACCTTGATCGTCTTGTCCAGAGAGCATGTGACAATATCATGCACTCGAGTGTGTGCCCAGTCGATACCGTATATCTTGGCACTATGAGCACGGATGCGAGCGGTAGGGAGGGATCCTTTCTGTGCATCCAATATTAGGGATAGTAAGGATGCAATGCCGGTAAACTAACTCGACGATCCCAAATGAGGACCTCGTCCATATGCGAAGAGGCAAGTACATGCGGGTCCTGACGATTCCATTTGACTTGAGTACCTCCGGCTGAAACAGGGTTAAGGAGAGCGGACAATTGGGTATTGAAATTCTTACAATTGAATGCACAAAGTCCTGAGTGATGTTAGCGAGCGGCCAGCACACAGCACCTGTTACTTACCCATAACTGGCTTGCGGGGTTCTCGGAGGTCCCAAGACCACAACCATGAGTCGATCCCAACACTAGACACTGTGTCTGGCTCAGATGTATGCCAGTTGATGTCCGTTATTGCACGGTAGTGGGAATGCAAGATATGTTCAATGGAACTCTTCCCTACCATCATTAGGTTCCATATAAGACTAGGACAGAGGTGAGCAATAAGTAACGTGGACAACTAAAACATACAGCTTTTCTGAGGAGGTAGAAACAATGTACTCTGCTCGTGCTCGGTGAGGATTCCATTGAACGTCAGCTACATCCCAGGTACCACCTTGAGGGAGGAACCTCGGTATTTCGAGAGGTGCTTCGAGGTCGATGATGAATAGCCCGCGCCGGCTGATGGTTTTGTAGTCAAGAAGAGAAACGACTCGAACGAATCCGATCTACTTTACTTACGTTGCAAGGACGATATCACGACTTGTTGGGCTAATACTCATCTATGTCTCTAGGTTAGCGATACTTTACTCACAGCATCGGCGTTCCAGGCGACTAACGTTGCCAACAGCATCTCCGACAAGGTCTTTCATGTCGATTTGTAAACTCCTTCTGAAGTTGCCTCCGTCATCTGGGGATGTGGAAGGTTGAGACCGTTGGCTTGTTGAGGCGGTGAAATTGAAAGTCGGGACATCGCGATATGACGCAACGGCAGTAGAGATACTGTCCTGGGGAAGATCGTAAAGCGGTGGGGCCCACGAGGGTCTGCGAGCGGAAAGTAGACTGAGGCTGGAGGGGATTGGGTCGGATGAGCGGGACATGGTGACATCCGAACGCAGATATGGTTATTTATTTATCGTTGGGATTATTTTCCGTCACGGTCTAATCGATCCTTAAACCTGGCGTGTCTAATCAGATTCCTCCGCGCGCCCATAAGCACTGGCCACGTCCGACGTCTTGGGAGCATGGTTTCGTCCCTCCCTTCTCTGCCACACGTCCCCGGAACGGACCCCTCCTCTTCCATAATAGATGCCTTCCGGACCGCCATCGCAAAACGCATATCCGATCGGTTGCCCCAGCTCACGATAGAACAAGCTTACTCGGGCGTCGACTACGGAAAAAAGGGCGTCGACTTCACAGTGGCCCTTCCCCGATTCCGGCTCCCCGGAAAACCCGACGAACTTGCAAAGTCGGTTGTGGAAGATGTGCGTGTGCTTACTTTTATCACTGAGCCCAGTGTGCTGACATGGCGTTCTTCGTAGTTCCAGCCTGATCAATTCATTACATCCATAACACATGACAAACAGTTTTTACACTTCCAGTTGAACAACGCGACGCTCATCCGAGAAGTCCTCAATCAAATCCATACCCTTACGCACGACAGTCCCAAACCCTCGTATGGAACAAACACCATCGGCGTTGGGAAGAAACTCGTCATCGAGTACTCGTCCCCAAACATCGCAAAATCCTTCCACGTGGGCCATCTCCGGAGTACCATCATCGGTGCATTCCTGGCAAACTTGTATAAGGCGTGCGGTTGGGAAGTTGTATCAATAAACTACCTCGGAGACTGGGGTACACAGGTGGCGGCTTCCACCCTCTCAACGGCTTTGGTGCTGACATACAGCATTCGCTTAGTTCGGGATGATTTCTTCCGGATTTCAGAAATATGGCTCCAAAGAGGAGCTCTCCAAAGACGCCATCAAACATCTGTACGATGTGTACGTCAAAGTCAGCAAGGACGCCGACACAGACCCCACCGTTAAAGCCGAGGCCGCGCGAATGTTCAAGCGGATGGAAGATGGTGATGAGAGCGTCCTTGCCAACTGGCGAGAATGGCGGAATTTGAGCATCTCAAAGTACATCGAAGAATACGAGAGGTTGAACGTCTGCTTTGATCGATACACTGGAGAAAGCGAAGTCGGAAGGCAGTGGATGGATACAGCAGTCGAGCGTCTCGACGAACTTGGGCTGATAAGCGACGCAAACGGAGCTAAACTCGTTGATTTGGAGAAGTGGAAGCTAGGCAAGGCCGTCCTCCGAAAAGCGGGTGAGTCTTGAGTTTAGATATTGGCGAGACCACCTAACGCACAGATTCTTAGACGGAACCTCAATCTATCTCACTCGAGACATCGCTGGCGCAATCGAACGATGGGAAAAGTACAAATTCGACAAGATGATCTACGTCGTCGCATCCCAGCAAGATCTACATCTAGCGCAATTTTTCCAGATACTGAAGCTGATGAATTTCCCGTGGGCTGATCGTCTCGAACATGTCAATTATGGTATGGTGCTCGGGATGAGCACTCGGAAAGGCACCGCGGTCTTCTTAGACCAGATCATCAAGGAAGCGGCGTCCGTGATGCACGAGCAGATGAAACGGAACGAAGAAAAGTACAATTCTATCGAGGACCCAGAGTACGTTAGTCAAGAAGTTGGTATTACTGGCATCAAGATCCAAGATATGGCTGCCAAACGGTACGCTGTCGAATAACAACCAAAGGTACTGACTGGTTGACATTTCCTTGGCAGGATCAACAACTATACCTTTAATTGGGATCGCATGTTGTCCTTCGAGGGTGATACCGGACCCTACCTACAATATGCCCACGTCCGACTGACATCCATGGAACGCAAAAACCCAGAACTCCTTCCCCTCCCCCCGCCTTCCCAAATCGATACCTCATCGCTTGCCGAGTCCGGACACGCCCGCGACATTGCGATCTTGCTCGGATCGTATCCAGATGTCGTTAAAACCGCGCTCAAGACACACGAACCAAGCGGCGTCGTCACGTTCGCGTTTCGCCTCGCCCACGCAATCTCGAGTGCCTGGGAGACCCTCGTAGTGAAAGGCGAACCTGACCTAGAGAAGGCTAGGGCAAGGCTCTGGCTGTATGCTTGTGCACGAGATGTGTTAGGGGCCGCAATGCGGCTGTTGAGCATACGGCCTTTAGAGAGGATGTAGAGGGATAGTATTGGCAGGTTACTTATACTCGTCAGGAAGGGTTTTTTGCTTGTTCTTGACAGCGGTGGGGAATACATTGGAATGTCTAGGAGCTGCGCACTCGGAAGAACTCCAGCCATTCATCAAGTCGCGCGGGCTCACATCAGACAGCGTCGTCTATGGAAACACTGGTGGTCTGCACAGTGCCTGTTCAAACACAACGAGTCGATCGCCTCCACATAAACTCAACCATCTTGCAATGCACTCTCAACAGCGACCTTGGGGGAGACACTCTGAAATGCCACGAAAAAAGAAGAAAAAAGAAACGATGAGCACAACTTCGGATTATCAACGCTTGTCTCTACGTGCCCAATGTCCCACTCTCGCTCTATCCCTCCTCAGCGCTCGATAATTGTTGGCCCCATTGACCTTCAAGTTGTCATCGAGTTGGTTGATAAACTGCTGATAACTCGGCAATAGGTCCGCACGTCTTGAATGAGACAGCTCAGTGCCCACAACCGCAACGGCGGCTCGCCGTCCTCCTTGACGACAGACAGACGGGGATAGCACATGGCACCCCTGCGCAGCTCCCGGTTTTTTCGGATGATGGCATCGACGCGTTGCGAGAACGGATTGTCGAAGCGTCATCTGGGATAAGTGATACGGTTCAATCATCACATTGTCAGCCAAGTAAAACGACGCTTACCTTCCCACCTCGCAGGACCTAGCTAGGGAGATTGAACAAATCCAAGATGAGCTGCGGCACTGCATCGCGACCAACCCGCAAGACGATCATCTGGCCATCCTCTATGAGGAAGAGGCCTGTGGTTCGAGGCGTTCCGACGTCAAAGGGAGCGATGTTGGCATGATAATACTGTTCTTCCCAACAGTGCCCGCCTGCAATACAAATCAGTGTAAACCATACAGTAACGCAGAACGAGCGCACCTCGGGAGGTATGTTGTGCAGCGAATAGAACGTGGGGTGGATGTAGGGAATGGGTGTTTGGGACAGCAATGAAGTAAGCAGCCCTTGAGCATATACTCTAAGATCGGGAGGGAACTGAGCGCTTTGACGAACTCGCATATCAACGTCACGAGTCCAACGGTACAAGGCCAGCGGAAACCCTACGTTCTTCAGCAGCCCGAGAACCAACACAGGGAGCTTCTTCAGGTTCTCGGAAACAGCCAACTGTCACGGTGGACTGGCACCTGCACCAGCAGCCGTCATACTACTCGTGTACGACGAGAGTATCCACCATGCGTGAAGCTACTGTCTTCCAGCTTGTGTCTGAGCGATCATTCCACGGCCTTGTTCGCCAACTGCGTCGCGAAAGCCACTTGATCTGTGCAAGCAAACACTTCCAATAGACTGTCAATGCTCGTCGCTGGGAGTGCGAGTGTGATGACACGAATGCAGCCGCTCGCCATAGCATGTTGTGTGCAGAACGGCTGTCTAGGACGACGAACGGTGCTGGGAGAGTAGAATTGGACAACGAGGTCCTGGTCGATCGTGCATCGATGTAGATACAAAGGACCGTGGGCACGTCACCGCACTCGCAGGGATCGTTTCCCGGCGGTCGCAAGGCTCCAAATTGCAAGGCAAAACCGATGCAAAGAAAAAAACGTACAAATTCCCTCATCCGAATTCCTCGTCATTCCAAACAATGGTGTCAAGCCAAGGCGCCCCTCCATTGAAACGTGGGTTGCCATCACGAAATACTACGCCGCCGCCACCAGTAGCCGTAGATCCCCTCCCAACACAGCGTCCATCCCCGCCCAACCCAAAGGGTGTTTCCAGAGGTACGTTCAACGCGACCGCTCGCCCTAAATCCGTGTATCAAAAGAGTCTGGCGAGATCGGCAAATGGGTCTTTGCTTTGGGCTGCGGTCGGCTGTGTCTGCGTCCGTTGTCCAGCCGTGGCGCCTATTGTGTGGTTGTGGAATCCTAGACCTGCCGGCGTCCCAGGTCCTGAAGGCGGAGTAGCAGCACCCAGAGACGAGGTCCGTGGGTTGGTGGACCCGTTCGAAGGCGTAGGTGTCCCAGGGAGCATGATCGATCCGAACTGGGGTTGTGACTGCGCTGTTGTCGGGAATGGGGAGGATACCAGCGAAGGTCGCGTTGCGGTATTGATGTGGGGAGGTTGTTGTTGAGAGAACAAGTGCATCAGATCGTCGACGGGGTTCGTGTTTCCGCTGTTTGTGGCATCTCCCGATCCGTCGTCGAAATCAATGAGCGACGATCCATTGCCGTCAGATCCGGACCCGGATGCTATTGACGTTGGGATTGACGCTACTGCCGCAAAATCTCCTTTCTGGAATGCCTCAAACCGCTCCAATGCAGTATTGATTTGATCGTTTGCCTCCAAGAAGGCACCTGTAGGGAAGGTTAATGACCATATGGAAACCACCCTTGGCTCTACTCACTCAGAGACTCTGGGTCATCCGTTTCTGCATCGGACACCCATTTCTGCAATCTTGGACGCGCTCCCTTTAAAACCGCTGCCACCTGATCATACGCGTCTCCCTTTACCCACCGCTCGCCCTTTACAGCATCCGCGTTATCTAGCATCTCATTCAGCAGCACCACTTTGCTCTGCATTTTTGCAAGCTCCGCCAGTGATTGACTCCGATAGTCTGGTTTTGCATCAGGGTTTGCTCCTGCGAGCGACTTCATCAGTTCCTGTGCCGCGGCAAGGTCGCGCGGTGTTCCTCGACGAATGAGTTCTTGTAGTTTAGCAGACTGCGCTTCTCTGTCCTCGTTCTCGAGTTCTTCTGGCGATTTTATAGTCTATCAAAATGAGTCAACGCCTTCCGGGGCGGAGGTCCAAATAAGCTCAACGCTTACCATTGTATTTTCCGAAAGGTTCCGCGTGGGCAGTTCTCTGAATCGGTACCCCTTGAACGTCAACAAACGATGCATATCCCTGATATTTCCAAGATCCTCCTTCCACCTCGACTCGGCGCAGATGCCCTCCTTCCAGCTATGGATGAGATCCAATATTCGTGACATGACGGGGCCAGGGAATGCTGGCGGTCGCTCAGGGAATCGGCGGACGAGCTCGTTTAAAAACTCCTTGGTCGCGATTTGGAGATGTAGTGGGTATCCACACGACTGGACGAGCGTATCGAGGAGGGCTAAAGCGAGAATGGCGATGTGGGGATTCCTGTGATTTGCTAGTCGGGCAGTCAGCATGACTGCTTCCCGAGGCCTTGAATGTCGAGCGGGCATCAGTAGACGAACGTGTAAGACTCCCCAGACTCACATATTGGCCTTCTTGTTATTTATAAAGTCTGCGATTTCGAGATGGTGTGCGTAGTTTGGTTCTGAGAGAGAAGGATCGCAGGCGTTGGTGATCAAGACCTCGAGTCTTGAAGCTTTGAACCATGGCGTTGCTTGAGGGAGCATCTTGGAACAGCTACACGTTGACGCCGGCGATGGCGATATGTAGTGCAGCGCCGTGGGAATGGTGTAGCGACTGTGACAAGTGACGTTTGTTGGAGTACGGCGTCCGTCCACTAGTATAAATACGAGCAAACCAAGCTCGGCCTCATCGCATGGACAAGACTCTTGATTATATATCTGAGTCGTCCATTTGCAATAATGCTGTAGTATAATTATACAAGCGGCTCGGAGACCTGCGGACGGGACGAACAGAGTCACGAATGCCAATTACAGTAACAGGTGTTTGTACAAAATCATCAGGAAAAACTCTAAACCACATTTTCGTGCAATTGTGTGCATTTTGTGACATTAGTTCGATTGCATGAAGACCGAGACTACCAAGTTCAAACATGATTAGCTAGTGTAGCTTACTAGTACCCTAGATAATAGTCATGTATGCATGCTGGTCACTGAAAGGGTTGACATAGAAACTATCACATTGCTCGAGCACGTTATGATTGAGCTAGCCCAATGTCAGCTCAGTGGTTGTCTGGTGAGAGAATGCTAATCGTATTTACCTAGCCCAATGTCAGCTAGGGAATACTGGTAAGTTACTACATGTGATGTAGTGTATGCATGTGGAAACATACCTCAGTGGTCATCTGGTGAGAGAATGCTGAGGGAAAGAAAGGAATGTGAGACAAGGAAAAGTACACATGATAATGTAATGTTGTGTGCATGTGAGGACGAGGTGTGAGATGACACAGACAAAGTGGAAAGTGGAAATGCAAGTGATGAATAACAATAAGAATAATCTAACATACCCCCTTCATGGAGTGACTAGTCCGAGAGATTGATGAAGCATTTCGAACGTGGGACATGGTAAAGCTTTTGTGAAAATGTCTGCAATGTTTTGGTGAGAAGGGACCCAAATTAAAGTGAATGAGCCATTGTCAACATGCTCACGATGTAGAAAGGTGGTGCTGTAGAATACTCAGTAAGTCACTATAATATTAGGATAGTAAGTATACCTGTAGAATACTCAGTAAGTCACTAAGTAAAACTAAAGGTAAGAATGGTGCGATGTAGCTATG
>JBBPQL010000498.1:0-24139 GCA_038092515.1 Boletus subparvulus | reverse complement strand
AACCCAATACGGCGTGCTGTGAGTTTCCGCCAAGGTCAATGGCCAATTCTATCATGATCAGTCCCACAAGGGCGATGTTCTTGATACTGCAGAACCAGAATTCAAACTCTCCGAAGACGCGGAATTCCCATCGTGTTGATACAGAAGACTAACGAGCTTGAGTTATCCAGAGCGGTGCAGCAGGTCTACGACTCTCATTGAAAGTGATGTAAACCACTGAGATATTTGACAATCTGGATGGGAATGATGGCGGAAGATTCAAAGAGTCTGAGGACTTACCCATCCAAACTTCTATGGGAACAGAAAGCGTCCAGTACTGAACCACCGCGCCGGCAGCGTCGACGTTGTTTGGTTGTCTGAACGAAATACTTGAAGAGATAGTTATAGAAACCAAACGCAGGGTCGACATAGCGAGTGGCAAACCGAACCCTTTCTTGCGCGGTAAATAGGCGGCCGTTGCGTCAAGTGCGATCATGGCGATATGAAAGTTAAAGCTCGTGAAGGTACATCCGAATAAATTCAACCAAGGCCGAGTGGTCCTCCTCTGACAAGAGCGGTACCGGGACCAATGAGCCGCTAAGCTAGTGACACGGTCGATATAGTGCGAGGATTCGATTCAACGTTTGGCGCACCCTGATCATGGAAACTTGTCTGGCATTGAGGCCGCAGTGGAGAGACAGATGTTCGGGTGGGCCGACGAAAATCGACTTGTCCGGTACACTGTGTCCCGGCTGCACGACGTACCAAGAAGTCACTTCAAGGTGAAGGCGAAGGTCTCCCTCGACTGCACCTCAGATAAGACCACGCCATGAGAAACCAACCAAGGCTTCAGGACTCTGGAGTCCCTCCAGACTTGGTTGAGCTTTCCAGCTGGCCAGGAGGTTCCCAGTTAAGTCCGGTTAAATAAAGCGACGAGGAGAGAGATAAGGGAGAGTGCCGGCCGTAGCACATTGAGCCTCCGGAGACCCCGAACGACGACAGCTGAGCACCGCAGTGAGTCAAGCCGGGTAGGTGACGCGGAGGGCCCGAGTGTCGACAAACTGCTCAGATTCGAAAGAAAAAACAAGTTCGTCAGCGAGTGCTTCGCCAGCCATAAGTCGTAGTTGGCGTATTTCACAAGGTTGCGAGCGTTGACTTGTCTCGGGATCTTGTTCGGATGTTCGTGATTTCGGAGGGACCCGATCGATATGGAACTTGAACGTGTATAGTCTTCCGTCATTCCGACGTTTCCGTTTCCATCACTGATTTTTTGGCTCAATCGATATCCACTAGTAGACTTATATACCCCAATGGCGGCACATCTGTCTTCCAAGGAGGACTACCAATCCTTGCTAGACAAGTACGACACTTGGATGCGACGGCGTCCTTATCATGGCGTGGCACGGAGATCGCCCAATCAACGGTGCCGTAGAGGTACTTGGTATCTTGCGGAAGCAAGGTAGGCACAATTGGTACTCCGTTTAGTGATAAGCTATACGCCGGAACGGAAGCATGTTGGTGAGCCAACGGAAAGTTATCCACAAGCGGATGCACTAATTCTGGTTTAGTACCAGATTTACTGTCGCCACCGTGACGCTCATGGTTGGCGGCCCCGTGCCCCGGAGCTCCTAGCTAGCATCCACGACGTATCGAAGCGAACAATCACTAGTCAAGGGCAACCACTATCATAACGCCGTGCCTCGTTGCCAGTTGGTGGTTGTGGCGACTCTTCAACGAGGCACTTGTGGCTGGTAATAAACTTGATGACCTTGAAGCTTGAGGCTTGAGCACAACTACCACCAACTGAATACCAGTGCCACCCGTCTGTTGGCAATGGTGACTCCGAGGAGCTCACGTCTATTTCGATTTCTGCTGTCGCTTATCGTTCGCCTCCGCCTGTCCGCTGGCCGCATAGCACTCGCGCTTCGATCTTGGTCTGCTTCACTTTGGAGCTCAATTCTAACGTTTGCACGCCGCAGAGGCCAGTCCCGGATTCGACTGCATGCAAACGATGTCCCCGCAGTGGGTATCAACCCCATGGGAGAACATCCGCAAACCCCAGAACGTACCTCCAGGGTGGAGGAAGAGCACAGCGAAACTCTTGCAGCATTGCCCGTACGACGTTCCGCTCGCTGGAATGACGAAGTATCAAGATACCAAGCTCTCACTTCAAGTCGTCAGCTCGAATTTGACCTATACCCTGCGACTCCTGAAGGAGGGTCACAGCGCTATAAGCCCAGGAGAGCCATGTAGGGCACTTGTTTCAGTACTTCATACTCTCCATTCACACTGGCCCTCAGTCATGGCACCGACAATCAGTTTGGCATCCCAGCTGGGCAACAGAGCCTCTTGTCTGCGTGGGTTCACCTCCTTACGAGACTCGTCTATCCCCTGATAGCCCTTGACATAGACTACCACAACTTCCAGATCAATGGAGACGGCATGTCCATCCCGAAGGAGTTGTTCTCTTTTATCACGAAGGATTAGTACGTTTTTTTATCATGTGCATTACACCCCTGTTGTGGACCATTTCCAAGCGTATATTCACAGAGAACGACATCAGTGACCACACAAAAGAACAAGAAGTCCTTTGTTGCGCCGCGAAACTCATCCAGCAGGCGATCGATACACATAGTGTTACGCTGGATGAGTTCACGGAAATTGTCCTGAATGTGGACGATAGTCGATGCTGGTACTATTACTTTGTGGACCACACACACCGCCTTCTCTTCTGGGTAGACTCAGTTGGCGTGAAGGAACTCAACATCGAATTGCGAGGGATCGCTGAATATAGCCATATTAGTATGTTTGATGCGCCATTACTTTCTTCTACTGACAACCATTTAGGGTATATGGTTGAGGCATATTACTGGTATGCTTCTCCAGCTAGTCTTTCAGGTATGTCTGTACCTGTTATGTTCTATTCTAGCACTGACCGTAACTCAAGTATATTACATATGACGTGGAATTGAGGACGCATTGTGAATACTACCCCCACGATCGTATCCTTCCAAAACAAGCCTTCGGAGACCTTAGAGGCATGCTCAATTATGAAAAGACCAGTACATCCCTTTTGTGAAATATCCGCCCCGTGTTCTTATCGAACCATTAGACATGATGACTACTGATTCCTCCTCGAGCCCGTTCGCACAAGATGAACTTGTTGCAATTCTGGACCTCGTCAACTCTCTGAAAGGTGCATCTTCTCGTCCCGTGCCCCTTCTCGACCTTTCTGACTTTCAGTTAAGATGATAAGCAGATTACCGATCCATATAGTATTTGGGTCATTGGTATGACTATTGCTCGTTACGTCACGAAGTTGTGCTGATATCATATGAAGCACGACTAATGGCGTTCTTCAGTGAGTGTTATCGGACATGTCCAATCACCTGCTTTCCTGAACACAATCCCAGCCGAAAACCAGTTCCTGCAATTTTGCGGTCAGCCAAACGCACGTTTGAACGCAGATACAGCGTTGTTCGGCCAACAGATTTGGAATCATCACACTGCATTCAAAGCCGTCAATTTGTTCCTCCTTGGATCGCCGAATAAATATGCCGTTTGTTTGCAACGAGTCTGGGTTGACGGTATTATCACCCAGCCTCGCTGGAAGGACTTCATCAACAGTCTCGGGGCCGATGTCAGCCGGTATACCATGGTTGTGAGTCTCGTTGGATCTGCGTATCGGATATCTTATGGCTCGCAGTCCACAGTGATGCTTGCGGTGAACGTTAGCTTCCTCGCTGTTCCCGGTGTTGTCACCACAGGCTCGGCCGCAAGTCCAATCGAAACCATAATATATTGCTCAGAGGTTTCAGCACTCGCGTCTATCCTGTTCTCCTTTCTCTTGTTGAATATTTGCAGTGACCCGGGACTCATGGGTGCTCGCAATGTGGTATGTCTCCACGCCGGAAAACTCCACAATTACCTGGAATGCTCACGTCAGTCATTACAGGTGGGAGCCATGTGGATGCTCAGTCAAACGAAATCGGGCATGGGGTGTCTTGCAATCACGTGCAGTCTTCCGAGTGCCTCCCTCACGTGGTCGTACGTCATCTCAACCCATCGTCGCATGCAGTGCATTCACGCTTTGCTTACGTGGTTCTAGAATTGCCCTTTTCTCCAGCGCCCTCGCGTTACAGATTCTCGGTCCGAATGAATTCGCCACTTTTGTCGCCATCTTTGTCGAATGTTTCATTATCGTGCTCTTTGTGGCCATGAGCGCGTGGGTGATGCGGCTGTTCTCTAGGAACGACGATGTGAATGATGTGGATGCCCCTACAGAAAAGAACCTACCTCTCACAGGGTCGCAGCACGACATCGAACAGGGTTCGGGAAACTGATTGACATGTTGGCTCGCTCATGGATGTGATTCGGAAGAGGCTCGGAACTGGATACCATATTTTTACACAACTAGTAAACTATTGAATGTATGCAACAGACACTGATATTACTGCGACAGACAAGATACAGGATATTTCAACAAAAGCTGGTAGCGGGTGATAGAAGTGCCTATAGTAGACATCGGGATTGTCGTCCTCAACTTGACGTAGATATTTTGATGCGTTCCACTGCTACTGTCTGCACGGCCGCGACAAATCCACGAGGGTATCTACATTGAAAAGGAAGGCGAAACATTAACTTTGTACCACGATAGTCTCGCTACCAAAATTATTATGAGCCCCAGCTGCCAAACGCACGAAGTGGACCCTCACCCCTACGTTATTCTGCGCACCAGAGGGCTCGTCTAGAACAGTGGCGGGATCAGCTTCTGAGTGCAGTGGTCTCGGTGGTTGACTTGACGCAGCGGGTTTGGAGGCTACTTTCTTCTGTGAAGCACAATAAGTAATGATGGTCATAAACGGATAAGACGCATGCGCGAGTCTGTGATCTAACAGTGAACTTTCCAACCGTACGCTGAGCTGAGTGGTCAGATATCCGTGCCTTGTATCACTCACTTCTTTCCGCTTACCAGAGGTTGTGTTGTTGTGGTCATCTGTTCTCTAGGAACGAGGAGGCTGATGTGGGTGGTGTATCTACGGAAAAGAACCTACCTCTTACAGGGTCACAGCACGACACTGACTCGCTCATGGGAGTGGTTCGGAAGGCTCGGAACTGGGTACATATTTTTAGACAGCAGCTGCGTCCAGCTATGTAAATGAAGCGATGAGGAGAGAGGTAAGAGAGCGCGCCGCCGTAATACATCGAGCCCCCGGAGACTCCGAGCGACGACAAACTGCTCGTTCTGAAGTAAGCGTATGTCACAAGATTGTAAACGTTGAGTACGTTGAGTTGTCTCGGGATCTTGTTCAACCGGATTGATTTCGGAGAGACCCGATATGGAAGGTGTAGTGTTCCGTCATTCCGACGTTTCCCATCACTGACTCTTCTTGGCTCAATCGATATCCACTACTTGTATACCCCAATGGCGGTACATGTGTCTTCCAAGGAGGACTACGAATCCTTGCTAGACAAGTACGACACATGGATGTTTGATTGCGACGGCGTGCTGTGGCACGGAGATCGCCCAATCGACGGTGCTGTAGAGGTGCTCGATATCTTGCGGAAGCGAGGCAAGCACAATTAGTACACCGTTTAGTGATAAGGTATACACTAAAATTCTCAGGCAAGCGTCTGCTCTTCGTGACGAACAACGCGACCAAGTCCCGAAAGAGCTACAAGGGAAAATTTGACGAGCTCGGGGTGCAAGCCGCAGTGGTGAGGCGCCGGTTCCAACTTCACACCGAACGCAAGTGACCGAGTCGATTCACTCGACATCTTACTGTCCTCTGAAATAGGATGAGATCTATGGATCTGCATACGCAGCTGCCGTGTACGTCTCATCCGTAATGAAACTCCCAAAGGACAAGAAGGTATATGTGATCGGGATGTCCGGGCTTGAAGAAGAATTGAGAGAAGAAGGCATTTCTTTCACCGGAGGCACGGTACGCCCTGCACATGCTCGGTGGCTCCGATGCATACCTAGTTCACTGCATCATCCTGCCTAGGACCCAGCGGACAACACGCTTGAACCATTTAGTCTGGCCAATTTCACTTTAGATCCAGACATCGCCGCTGTCTTGTGCGGTTTTGACACGAAGATCAACTATACGAAGCTCTCAAAGGCTTTCCAATACCTCACTCGCAACCCTGGTTGCCAGTTTCTCGTCACCAATGATGACAGTACATACCCCAGTGCAGATGGATTACTCCCTGGGGCCGGGTCCATTAGTGCACCTCTCCGCTTCGCGTTGGAAAGGGATCCTATCAGTATCGGAAAACCGGCAAAGACAATGTTGGACTGCATCCAAGCAAAGTAATTCGCCCAGAAATTCATGCCCAGAATAGCCCGGACGCTAACGATACCCTGACTAGAGTCAAATTTGATCCAGCACGCACCATCATGGTCGGAGACCGTCTGAGCACGGACATACTCTTTGGGCAGGTTGGAGGTCTCGCAACGCTCCTCGTCCTGACAGGTAAGTGATCGTAGATTGTACTAGTATGACGAACAGCGATGATACCATGACAACAGGCATAACTTCGAAGGAAGACATCACTGGACCCCACGCGTCATCAATTATTCCCAAATACGTCACCGAGTCAATAGGCGATCTCTGTGCACTGAGATCAAGTTCATAGAAGAATAGATAAACTATCGCTAGAATTGGTGACATCAACTACTCTTGGGTTTTGATGGCTGTGATTTGGTATGCTCTATAGCAAGCCACCTGGTTGTGTTGAAAGCAAACGCAAAGAGTGCACCAATGATGTAACCTCCAAGACTCCCAAAGAGCGGCGTCAAAGGCCAAGCCTACAGGGAAGAATGGATGGGAATGAGCTTGGGAAGATTGGTGTGATCGTACCTGCCAAGGGCGGTCCCAGTCGAGTGCAATGGGGATAGCACCGAGCCAGCCGCCAACGAATGTCCCAACTGCTGGGTAGAGGATCACACATTCGATCGCATTCCTCGGTCTATAAGGAGGTTTGCCCGGGGACTATGCCATTGAATTGCTTCACTCACGATAGTTCAGCTAAGAGCCGTGTCCATGTCAATCTGTTGATCATCGACGGGGTGTCTGAAGTCAAAGAAGGCACTCCCAGTACGAATGCAGGTGTGAAGGCGGTCAAGATGGCGATCACGAAAGCCAGGAGCGCTGTTTGCAAGATATGACTACACGATGGCTCGATGATAATGGCCCAAAAGCTTGGCACGAACAGACTCACGTTGTGAGCGGGGCACCAAACAGCACAACGACGACGTGTGTTGTCAAGGTCGCACACAAGGTGAACACAGTCGCGTCTTTCAATCTCTGAACACGAGCTGGACGAGTGAGTGTGGTCGACCTCGTAACTTGTACTATCTGCGCACCGTGAAGCGTAGACCGTCGAACTGCATGCGGTCAAGTTTGATTTCGACCTCGGTCCCCTTGGCTGTCTGCTCGAAAGACCATTTCCACATCCAGCTCGCCCACCACACTTCTAAGAGAGTAAGCCCCACGGATATCCAGCCCAGTGTCAAAGATGGGTCTGTAGTCAACGCTTCCATGAATTCTGACTGAGGTCTGTCCGTCTTCCGGACGGCGAGGGGCGCAAAAATATGCGTCGTTTGAGGGAGGTACAGGGCGGTGAACCCGACGAGGATCAGGCGTACGCCGAGCACGGAAGCATATTCAACGAACGGAAAGCGATCCACTGGTTCGGTTTTAGTACCAGACTTCACTGTCGTCTTGCTCATGGTTGGCGGCCCCGTGGCCCTGGAGCTCCTAGCTGGCATGCCGACGTTTCGAAGCTAACAAGGTTGCTAATGAAGGTCAAGGACAACCGCTATCAATTGACAATGACACTCGACCAAACACGTCGGCTAACTTTGACGGGGGTGCATGGCACTCCGAGTGCTTCACTCTGGAGGTCAATTCTACTTCTACGGTTGTTGAGATATTCATGGATGTGATTTGGCCCGGGACAACGCTCGGAATTGGATACTACATATGTTCTAGAGTTGAAGGACAGCTCTTCGAAATACTGAATGATGCGAGAGGGATGCATACAGAGTGTTCAATGAATAGGAGAAGTGCCTCCAAACTACTAGCTTGCAGTGCCGTTGCCTCCGAGTCGTTGGGGCACTACTATAAACTTGATGACCTTGAGGTTCAGGCTTGAGCACAACCACCACCAACTGACTACCAGCGCCACCGTCACGGTCCGTTGGCAATGGTGACTCCGAGGAGCTCACGTCTATTTCGATTTCTGCTGTCGCTTGTCGTTCGCCTCCGCCTGTCCGCTGGCCGCATAGCACTCGTGTTTCGATCTTGGTCTGCTTCACTTTGGAGTTCAATTCTAACGTTTGCACGTCGCAGAGGCCAGCCCCGGATTCGACTACACGCAAACGATGTCCCCGTGGTGGATGACAACCCTATGGGAGAACGTCCACAAATTTCGGAACGTGCCACAAAGGTGGAGGCAGAGCACAGTGAAACTCTCGCAGCATTGCCCGTGCGGCGTCCCGCCCGCTGGCAGGACGAAGTATCAACATGCCAAGCTCTCACTTCAAGTCATCCGCTTGAATTTGACACACATCCTGCGATTCCTGAAGGAGTGTCACAGCGTTATAATGCCAGGCCGGCCATGTAAGGGTGGCACGTGTTTTTATCTTCCATTCACACTGGCTCTCAGTCAGGGCACCGATATTCAGCTGAAGATCCCGGCTGGGCAACAGAGCCTCTTGTCTGCGTGGGTTCACCTCCTTACGAGACTCGTCTACCCCCTGATAGCCCTTGACATAGACTACCACAACTTCCAGATCGATGGAGACGGCATGTCCATCCTGAAGGAGTTGTTCTCTTTTATCACGAAGGATTAGTACGTTTCTTTATCATGTGCATTACACCCCTGTTGTGGACAATTTCCAAGCGTATATTCACAGAGAGCGACATCAGTGACCGCAAAAAGGAACAAGAAGTCATCTGTTGCGCCGTGAAACTCATCCAGCAGGCGATCGAGACAGACGGTGTTACCCTGGATGAGCTCACGGAAATCGTCTTGAATGTGGACGACAGCCGACATTGGCACTATTACTTTGTCGACCACACGCATCGCCTTCTCTTCTGGTTGGAACCAATGAGCGTGAAGGCTCTCACTATCGACTTGCAAGGGATCATTGAATATAGCCATATTAGTATGTCTGATGCGCGGTTGCTTTCTTCTACTGATAGCCATCTAGGGTATATGGTTGAGTCACATTACTGGTATGCATTCCCTACTAGTCTTTCAGGTATGTCTGTACCCGTTGTGTTCTATTCTGGCACTGACCCTAACTCAAGTATATCGCATATGACATGGAATCGAGGGCGCATTGTGAATACTACCCCCACAATCGTGTCCTTCCGAGCCGAGCCTTCGAAGACCTTAGAGGCATGCTCAATTATGCAAAGACCGGTACATCAATTTTGTGAAATATCCGCCCCGTGTTCTTATCGAACCATTAGACATGATGACTACTGATTCCTCCTCGAGCCCGTTCGCACAAGATGAACTTGTTGCAATTCTGGATCTTGTCAACTCACTCAAAGGTGCATCTTCTTATCCCGTACCCTTCCTCGACCTTGCTCACTTTCAGCGAAGATGATGAGAAGATTGCCGATCCGTACAGTATTTGGGTCATTGGT
The DNA here is from genome assembly GCA_038092515.1 of Boletus subparvulus. NCBI lineage: Eukaryota > Fungi > Basidiomycota > Agaricomycetes > Boletales > Boletaceae > Boletus > Boletus subparvulus. Next base: position 14,492 of record JBBPQL010000498.1, on the reverse strand, counting down.
ATGACTACGCCTTATTACATCATGTAGTGGTGCTGATTCATGGGAAGCACGACTAATGGCGTTTTTCAGTGAGTGTTGTCGGACATGTCCGATTACCTGCTTTCCTGAACACAATCCCAGCTGAAAACCAGTTCCTGAATTTTTGCGGTCAGCCAAACGCACGTTTGAACGCAGATACAGCGTTGTTCGGCCAACAGATTTGGAACCGTCGCCCTGTATTCAAAGTCGTCAATTTTCTGCTCCTTGGATCACCTAATGAACATGCCGCTCGTTTGCAACGAGTCTGGGTTGACGGTATTATCATCCAGCCTCGTTGGAAGGATTTCGTCAATAGGCTCAAAGAGGAGTTGGGCCGGTATACTATCTTTGTGCGTCTCGTTCGGTTTGCGTGCCGGATATCTTATCGTTCGCAGTCCACAGTGATGCTTGCGGTGAACTTTAGCTTCCTCGCTGTTCCCGGTGTTGTCACTCCAGGCTCGGCTGCAAGTTCGATCGAAATTATCATCTATTGCTCAGTGGTTTCAACGATCGCGTCTATCGTGTTCTCCTTTTGCCTGTTGAATGTGTACAGTGATCCGGGACTCATGGTCGCTAGTTCTGCAGTATGTTTTCATGGTATATATAACAGCCGCTGTTCACCTTGGCTGTGATAGGCGGAAGCCATGCAGGTGCTCAATCAAGCGAAAGCGGGAATGGCGTGTCTCGCGATCACGCACAGTCTTCCGTTTGCCTCCCTCATATGGTCGTGCGTCATCTCAATCCATCGTCGCGTTCATTCACACTCGGCTTACATGGTTTTAGAATTGTACTTTTCTCCGCGGCCCTTGCGGTACAGATTTTTGGTCGGAAAGAACGTGCCACTGTCGCGACCCTCAGTGTCGAATGTTTCATTATCGTGTTGTGTGTGTTCATGGGTTTGAGGGTGATGTGGCTGTCCTCTGGGAACGAGGATGTGGATGGTGCAGATGCCTTTACGGAAAAGAACCCACCTCTTACAGGGTCGCAGCACGACATCGAGCGGGGTTCAGAGAACTGATGGCCTGCTGACTCACTCATGGGCGGGTGCGATTCGGAAGAGGCTCGGAACTGGTACTATATTTTGACAGCTTTAATATTAGCACTTGATGCAGGCATGTTTATTACTGCGACAGGAAGGCTACAGCAGTTTCAACTTAAAAGTGCCTTGAGTAGACATCGGGATTGTCGTCCGCAAAATGATATGGCTCCTTTAATGTGTTCCGCCGCAATCGTCTGTACGGCCACAGCAAATCCACGAAGGTATCCACAATGAAAAGGAAAGTGAAACATTAACTTTGGACCACGATGGTCCCTCAGCTCCTCGCTACAAGAATTACTGTGAGCCCTAGCTGCTAATCGCACGAAATGGACACTCACCTCTACGTTGTTTTGCGCACCGGAATGTTCAGTTTTCGTTTCGTCGGGAGCATTGACGGGACTAGCTTCAGAGTGCGGGGTGGTCTTGGGCGATTGGCTCGACTTAGCCACAACTCCGAAGCACACGAAGTGGACACTCACCTCGACGTTGGCGAGACCAGCTTCAGAGTGCGGAGTGGTCTTGGACGGTTGGCTCGACGGAGCGGGTTTTGGCGCTGCTTTCTTCTGTGAAGTACGATCAGAGATAATATTCATAACGGATAAGACGCATGAACAAGCCTGTGGTCTAACAGTGGACGTTCCAACCGTCCGCTAAGCCGAGTGGTCAGATATCCCCTATATCAACGGAAAAGGGCAAAATCACTTTTTGCCGCTTACCGGGGGACATCGTTGAAGGTTTCTCGTTTGAGGGTGTCACTTTCGTTTGTGATGACTGAGGGGGCGCCTCGGAGGACGTTTGGCGGGGCGTCCGATTGTGACTGCGTTTCGTCATCACCGTTCTGAACCACTCCCCGATAGTTCGACGACCCCCCTCAGATGACGCGGGGTTGTCAGAAGTTGGCTTTGGGCCAGGCGTCTCGACGAGCGGGATCATCGGTGGCCCCGGAGAGGAATGCGGTTTAGCGGGGGATGAGTCCGGTGCTTGTACACCAGACTCGAAAGGATTTTCACGCGATTCTGGCGAGGGGGGCTACAACATATTGTCAACGGGAAAAGAAGAGCAGGCTCCCTGCATACCTCGTCGAAGTTGAATAATGGGGCAAATGCGCTCGGGGGCAACTCGATCTATTACCATCCCCAGTGAAACGTCTTCGGGAGGAACCATACGAATTCTTACCTCGAGCAGAGCGTCGTCATCTTGGCTGCTGCCAGTCTCCGGCCTCAGAGGACTGGGATGTGATCCATCGGGTTGTTGGTCAATAGCCTGTACAAATTGGGATCAGCTCACCCCTCCAGCGACAGGATGATCCCTGCCGACTTACCTTGGGGGATTTTTGCTTGTCGTCTTGGCTAGGTTGATCTTGAGGTTTTTCCGAGTCGGCCGATACCTTGGTTCCATGTGTCAACACCCAGAACCCCCGTATCACTAAACGAAGACGTGGGTACTCACGGTTTGGGTCTGAAAATAATAAGAGGGATGTTCGGAGCGCTGTCGACGACTGAAAGTGATAACGACTCACATTCTGCGATTGAGGGCAAGAGTTTATAGAAACGTAGATCCATAAATGAATGTGGTGCGTACTGTGGTGGGGAGATAGGACTCGGGCAGGATATCACTTAGATTCCAGATGGTAATTGTCTTGTCGTATCCCCCAGTTGCGAGACGAGTGCCATCGGGCGACAAGGCAATAGTCCGTATCTGATCATCGTCTTCCAAGTCGCTGCCTAGTTGGGTGTGAGTCGATGTGTCCCAAAATGAGACAGAATGACCAGCAAAGGAAGCAATAAATTTGTTGTTTGCAGACAAAGCAATGGACATGAGAGCCTCGTTGTTATGGCTGTGAATTTGCCATTCGGCAAGTTGGGATCCAGTGGATGTATCGAAAGACTTGATGTTACCACCTTCGGATATGGCGAAGATCCGACCGTCGGAAGGCCAGACAATGGGAACGAATGCAGCCCAGTCAGGCAGTGGGTTCTTGATGGTGATGAGCTGGTCACCATTGTAACTGTCGAAGATGTGGATAGAATCTAGGCAGGCAGTAGCGATGTGTCTGCCATCCGGGGAGAACTTGATTCCCTTGACATCTCTGCCATGTTCGAGTGGGCCAACCAGTCTCTCTCCAGTCGTGATGCTTCATGCCAGTCCTCCCAGTCGCGGTGGCAAATCTGGTCGAGTCGGGCGAGACGTCGACTGCTTCCACAAAATTTTTGTCCTCCACCTCGACGACTTTTCTCTGTAGCTCTGCGTCCCATACGAGTGCACCCTCCCAAAACCCACATACTATCCACTTGTCGTCCCTCGACACAGAAATGGCGTTCAAGTCCATTCCCATTTGCTTTCCTACCTCTTGACCATCTGCAACTCGCCATCGTCGAATTCCGTTCCCCGTCCCGCCGACAAAATGCATTCCGTCAGGTTGGAAAGCGACACCGTATACACAACCAGAGTCATTTTCAAGAACCACTCTTGTATAGTCTTGCTGAGTTGTCAGAATTTGTAAAGTCACTGTGCCCTGAGAACTACTACGCACTGGTCTTCGTCGACGACATGAGGCTCCTCGATCGTGCACAGCCGTAGATTTCAAAATGTCAAAGGAATGAAGTGTTTTGGTTCACAGTACATAAGCAACGCTCTATTTTCCTGATGGAGGTGTCCACCGTAAGCACGATAGCGGTGCCCCACTTCGTGGACGACCTTGTCGTGGGCCTTTGCATCCCGCACTCTTGCTCCCCGATCGGCCCCGTTCACTATCCATTTGCGATCCCTCGATAAGGCGATGGCCACTGCCGAGCTCCCATGAACCCCATACCTCCCGACCATCGCTGACTTGCCATTGCCGAATCCCGTTCCCTCCAGTACTCACTGGCAATAGATGCCTTCCGTCGATCTGGATGGAAGGCGACAGAGAATGCTACGCTATCCCCACTGTCTCCGATTTCATTTCATTTTGGGATCAGTTAACTTTGTCGGAAATAACACCGTTTTTGAACGAGGAGTACACACCAAGTTTCGTTGATGACTCGGTCTCCGTGCTACCGTGACGAATGTGCACGTACCGAGCTCCTTGCGGTATACACAAAGTCGAAGTTCACATACTAGGGCTCACTACAAAGGGTAATCACCTCATGTGTCTTTACTAGTAGCGCTCCCCACTGGCACTCACTTACTTGTGTCATTCATATGCATCACCTCATCCGCAGTCGCACAATGTTTGAAATCTTCTACATAAATCATGTCCTCCGTGACTGTACATTCGCTCTATATCTCGATCTGTATACATAACCTGTTTGTTGGACGTATTGTCAGACGATCCTATCGAGCGCACAGGTCTCGAGGAAGTCTACGCCAATAAATCTCCCTTTGCTATGGAACATCCGATGTTACGCTGTTTTCCCGGTGCTCGTGGTCTATCTCTGCTGTCTTCCGCACGTATAACACTGCAGTCGAGCATACATTTGGGATTCGATCACGCAGACATATTGATTCGACCGGATACTGAGAAACAAACCATGGGTTCGAGGCAGTCAACGTTCTCTGTTGACGACCTTGGACGAGGATGCACTGACTCATATTGGCGGTCACAGAGGCGAACGCTGACAACAACGTCAACACTCAGTGAGAACGGACATGAACTCGAGGAACCACAGATAGATCCTTACCCTCGATTGATGTGATATATCCATCGAATCAATGTGCTCCATCACCCGTGCAGGCACGGAAACAGGAAAGCCACGAAGGGAATGTTACTGAGACAGTAGTTTTTCCTGCTTCCTAATGTGGTTCGTTGTGAGCCTAAAAGAGTGAGCGAGAGGAGAGGAGAGGAGGTGCACCGTTACGTGGACCCTCACGGCTGAGGGCTCAGACGCCTCGTTCGCTTGCTGCGCCTAATAGAAAGTGAGCTGTCGTGACAAGGTCAACCGTCACCAGAAAAGGACACACAGGGTCAGCTGCCTTTGGATCTGCAGGATTTTGTCCGCTGCGGGTAGCATCATTCTGCGAATGGTTGTGGACAGGAGCCTTGGCCTTGGTAGGTGGTTTACGCTGTAATGTGTCACGAATGTCTGCATACAAACTCGAGGAACAACGAACCTGTGGCTTTACTATGGATTTTCCGACCGTTCGCTATGGTGGTTTGTCAGACACGCCGCAGACGTTCGTCCGTCAAGGAAGAACACTTACTCGCTGACGGCGACCTGCAGCCATTGTCGAAGGTCCCTCATTTGTACTATTCACTCCCACCGGTGACGGGGGGTTAGGTTGAGGACCCGGCGACCAGCTGGATTCTTTTGCGGGTAGATCCGCCTGATGGGGAGCCCGCTCTTTGCTAGCCCTCGTCATCCTCGTCCGTAACCACCCCCTGAACGTTCGATGTTGAATCCCTTCAGTAGATCGAGAGGTATCGAGAGGGGGAGTTATGGGTGGGGGATCTGATAACTGGGATATACCATGGGATGAGTCAAGCGGCGGTACTTCACCATCGCGAAGATGGGCGGAAGAGGCTGGGGACGGTGGCTTCCGCAATGTCAACACGGGGTTAGAAAGACAATCAAGTCATCACGCACCTCGTCATAGTTAAACAGAGGTGCGGGCGTGCTAGATGGCAATTCGACCTATGCCATCCTGAGCGCTGGCTTCAGAAGGAAATGGTCAGGCCCTTACCTCGAGTAGGTCGATATCATCACTGTGCGCCTCTGACTTGGATGGATGGGCGAGTGATGTTGTTGTTGGTTCCTCGTGTGCCTGCACGTGATGCATGAGTACGCGCGACTTCTTTAGCGACAGAATGGTAAACTCCTACGGAGGATGAATCTGGTGGTTTGTTGGTTTTGACAGCCGAGGTCGACGACTGCTCGTGGTCTTGTTGGTCTTGTGTATCTTTGGATCTTTCCGAGTTACGTTCTTCGTGAGGAGACACCTAGGGGAGTGTATCAACACAGAGAAGACAACGACGCTGTTGCAAAACATACGTTCTGGCCACGGGGAAGGCCGCGAAGAATCGGATTCAACAAGATGATCATCAGATACGGCGGCGTCACTTGCAAATGCACAAGTGCTTACATTGAATGGACCATAGGATTCGGGGAGAACGCCGCTAAGAAAACGAATGGTGACTTTCCCATTCCATCCGCCAGTCGCGAGATAACTGCCATCTAGAGAGATAGCAATCGACCGTGCCCTCTCCGTGTCCTCGATGGCAGGGCCGATTTGGGTGAACGTAGAAGTGTCCCAGAAAGATATTAGAGTGTCCGCAAAGGTAGATATGAATTTCCCGTTACCGGTAGCCAGAGCAATTGACGCGACGTCGTTGTGGTTGTGAATCTCTGATTCTGCGATCTGGGATCCGGTAGACGCGTCGAAAGACCTGAGCTTTCGGTCCTGAGATGTTGTGAAAAGTCGCTGCCCATCGCTTGACCATGCAAGGGGAGTCATTGGTGCCCAGAAGGGCATGTCGATGTCGATGCTGGTGAGCTGGTTGCCATTGCGACTGTCGAAGACGCGGATGGAATCCCGGCTGGTAGCAGCAATCTGATCGCCACTCGGGGAGAACTTGACCCCGACCAGGTGGCCGCCATCATGTTCCAGCGTGCGAAGAAGCTGCTTGCCTGTGGTTATATCCCAGATGGCGACCGACCGCTCGGAGTATCTTCCAGCGGCGAACTTGCTCGAGTCGGGGTGGACGTCGACTTCGACGGTGCATTTACGAGCAGGCTTGCCCACCTCGATGACCCTTTGGTGGGTCTTCGCGTCCCATACGCTTGTGGTCTCTTCATTCCCGCTTACTATCCATCTGTGATCCCTCGACACCGCAATGGCGTACACAGCGCTGCCCATTTTCATCGGCTCCCCCACCTCGTGCCCTGTCCCCGCGTCCCATTGTCGAACTGTCTTATCTTCACCACCGCTCAACAAATGTCTTCCATCAGGGTGGAACGCGACCGAGAATATTTGACTGGAGGCACCAGTATCAATCACCCTCGTATACTCTTACCCAGGTCAGCACTATTGGCCAAACACTTTATTCGAGAACTAGGACACACCTGTCTTCGTCGACGACATCCCGGGCACACGTTTCGTGGGAGGCTTCCAACTCGGGGTATACTTAAGTAATGTTCGCCCTGATCCGTGACGTTTTCTTCTTCTTCTCTGTATGGGTATTTACCTCATGGTATCAGCGCTTGGACCATTTTGCGCAATAGATCAATGTTTCTCCGCTGTACCCCGGCTTGCTTTTGCACCTTGGATCCTCATGTCACTCCTTTCCAACCACCTCTCACTCCTTTCTCACCCCAACGGTCAAGCAATGCGGTAAAATCATTTTGTCACTTTGCTTGGGCAGCAACAGTAGGCTCCGTGATTCAGACGCCCCACCAATCATCCGGCTTGGGCCCCTTCAACTTATCGCAGGCATCGTGAGGTTCATCTGAAATCCAGACGGACCTAACCGCTTTGCACCGGGCGCTGCGCTTCTGCCGCAACCCGCTCAACTTCTTCAGGATCTGGCACGAGGAAAACCCGGCATACTCCCACTTGTACTGTACAGCAGTCCGTATCCCCAGCTCGTTTTGAGCTTCTTTGTCACTCTTGCGATGCAGCTCCGGGATTGGGACTGGGTGACTCTGCCGGACGAATGAACCGCCCAAAGTGAACCTTGTAGCACGGCAGCCTGTTGATGATTGTGAAGTGGGCTGGACTAAAAAAAACAGTGTAATAATGGTTGCATCAATATGACATTCATTTAAGTATGAGAATTCAAGTTGGGGACAATGTAGAGAGGACAAGTTCAGGTAACCGTTGTGTTGATTGGTATGACGGCAGCTGAGGCTATGTAAAGTTGGTGTCAGCGTGTCACTGACCCGAATGGACCAACAACGCTGTATCCAACCCTGCCCCTTGAGGCACTGGGCGCCAAGTGCACCAACTAACGTTTGTTCTCTATTCTCCCTTCAATTTTTTCGTCAGAAACATTCACGCAATGTCTGACCACGGTGTATGTTCCCAGCCAGTCAGTTGGACATATTCTTAGGCAGAACTATCTAGGAGGCAAATATACAAGAAGTCGAGGTCGACCAGCGAGCGTTGGTGAACATCCTCTCTCGTTATCCTGGAACATTCGACGGTACGCTGTTTTCCAAATTCCGGCGTTGTATCTTCGCTAACTTGTCGCACAAGTACTGCGAGAACTGATCCAAAATGCTGACGATGCTGAAGCTCCAAGCGTGGAGGTACACTTCCAGACCGGCGAGGACGAGAAGTCTCGACCTAATGGCGAGTTCTGCGACGTTAACAAGCTAAACGTGAGCAGCTGTTTTGGTCGGGGAATCAGTTCAACCTTCACTTCATACTAGGTACGCAAGTGGATCATCAAGAATAAAGGCAGTTTCAAAGAAAAGGACTGGGTGAGGCTTGGAAGAATAGGTATCTTCATTCACTTGTATGGAGGCACAGGCTGATTCGTGGTCTGGTGCGGATCAGCGGCTGGCAATGACGACTCCTCTAAAGTCGGCGCTTTTGGGGTCGGTGAGTATTCTTCTGTTGTTCGGTGGTTCGGGAAGGCTGATCCTCGCCCCACAGGCTTTTATAGCGTCCTGAGCAAATCAGATCAACCGCTCGTAAGGTCTAATGGTAAATATGTTTTGTCAATCATGGTTCAAGGTACAGCGGTATTCATTCATCCGTTCGTCCAGGCAAATCACTGCAATTTTGCAGGGGGGAAGATGGGAAGGTTGGTCCTCGGATTTTTGATCGAATCATACTGATTATCAAAAATCAGCTCCGCAAGTGGTCTGTCCAGTGTTCACCGGATCCATGGACCTCGGTTGAGCTTGAGTTGCGGAAGCCAGAACCATTACCCGTGCTCGCCGATCTCACAAGATTCCTAGTTTCTTCCGTAGCCTTTCTGACAAACATCGACACTATCTCAATTTATCTCGACGGATGTAGGTTGCTGCATATACATAAACAACCGCAAGTACCGGTTGACATACCCATTCCCCCACATCTAATGCGGACAACCCGGTCGCAAACCCTGAACGTAGAATCCATACAGCGAACAGGTAACGCGTCGCTTGTCGCTTTTGGCTCTCTCTGACCTTACCCAGTTCAAAGGATTACGATCGATGCCGCGGAATGGGCGTTCACTTCTAGTTCGACGACATCGTCCCCCCTTGTCGATACTGCCGATACCTTGCTTGAACGCCCTGCGCGTTCTGTAGAAAATTCTCGAACGCCTATCTTTCGAAGTGCTGTGGCTATAACACAGGAGAACGCCATCATTCATGACTTGTATACGGCAACGACCTCCGTTAATTTGCACCCAGGCTCGGAGATGAAGATTGGTGTGGAATCGAGCATGAAGTCGCTTCCATCCTCCTTTGAAGTCAAGGCCATCTATGTAAGCACTCTTCATTCTAACGATTCGCCGCTGTTGACCACTCTCGTTCTAGTTTAATTCTGAACAACATGATTCTTTGGCTCGCATCAACAACTCGCACTTACACAAGGCGGAAGGTCTCGCATGCCTTTTATCCGGTCCACATGGCATTTTCCCCGGGAAGGACAGGCACGTACCTCCGTTCATTGTTTGGCGTATGCTGACATCTCGCTATTCGTGAATAGTGGTCGCCTCTTTATAGTAAGTATTTCTTTCCCCAACTGTCGACATGGGTTTACATTTCATATCCAGGGTCAGAGTACCAACCAAACAACGGGCATTGGCCTACACATTTCTGCGCACTTCTTGCCTACCATGGAACGTGGTTCAATCGATTTGGCGTAAGCACGTTACGTCCAGGTACATCGTGATACCTACTGACTGGCTGGTCAGGAATGGGCAGGTTGCAGGTATGTATATAAGGAGTCGGCAACTTCTGAGCCTCTTGTCTGATATTCTCGATAGCTTGGAACAACGAAGTCCTTTGGGTCGGTGGGTTTCTGGCACGCATAATCTATGAAGAAGAAATGCGCATTGCCAAATCCAAGGATGAGCTTGCCACGCAACTGGGGTTGTCCACGATGGCGCGTTTCGCTTTTGGCTCTACCTTACCGCATAGCGGAGTGTCACAGATTCTGCAAGACGCTTTCTTCTCTTGTTGCCACAAGCCGAAGTCGCCGTTTCCGGTCGTGTCTGACGTTGAGATCTCATGTGCATCGGACTCGCAATTCCGCCAAAGCAACAAAGACCTGTCATTCCTCAGGAAATATCGAATACTTCACAAGGAGGTCGATCCACGCCAACACTCCCAGATCATCCGTCGATATGAAATTCCGATGTTCAAGTTCGGAGACATCTTACGAGAGTTCGAAGCCGGAGTCACGCAGGACGCGATGAAATCATTCTTTGATTGGTGGGAAGACGTCAAGAGGAATGCACCTTCGTCTGACGAAGCCAAAGCTGCGAGAGAGAAATTTTGCAAGGGATTTCCCTCACGGGGTGTTCTACGCTCGAGTCACGGGGTCAAGATTGCGCTCAAGAACATCAAATACTTCTCATTCTTCTCATTGCCCGACGACCTTTCCCCTCCGGACAACATCTACATTGAAGTGACGGCGGGTGTGCCTACCAGGGATGCCGTCAAGTGTTTCGGTTGGGCTCAACTCTCGCTGCTTGGTTGGCTTAAATACGCCTGTGCCCAAGCACGACAGCCTGCCCTAAACGGGGACCCGGACGTGGGCCGCCGTATCTCACGTGTCCTTGTTCAATTCGCATTGGTGGAAGAGATGACTCTACAACAGTGGAATGAGGCTGCCGAACTCATGAAGGATATAAAATGTATACCCACCAATATGGGACCGAAGTTGCCAGCCGATTCGTACTTCGACGAGGGTGACATTTGCCATGACCTCCCAGTCGCGAAAGAGGGCGACTTCCTGGATATTCCGCTCACCTATGTGGCAGAGGAGGGAGGTTCCCGGTATAGGTCAGCAAACCTGGAACATGTACGGATGGTGTTGAGCCTCCTCCGCGTGCGTCCAATGATGGAATGGAAGGATATGGTTGGAAGGTATGTTAAATTAGTACGAGTCGCTTCTGTTCCGCTGTGACAGGTTCTGCAGGTTGGAGGGAGCCGCCTCAGAAGAATCCAATGATCGCTTTCTACTATTTCTGGCGATCATTTACAAGGGGAAGTTGTCAGATCAACAGATTAATGACTTGAAGAAGAAGAAAGTTTTCTATTCAAAGAATCATGGTCGGGTATCCGCGACTGAATTGCATTTTCCCAATGATGATATCCGCAAACTCGGACTCCCAATTCTCACATTACCACGCGGCATAACCTCTCTACAAAGCGCTATCGACGCATTTGGATCTGGCCCGTTCCCGGTGGAAGCGTTCATTGAATCCCTGGGCGTCCGGAGATATCCGACCCTCGGCAAGATAATTGAGCTGGCCGCTTCGGACGAACCGGAGGTTCAGCACTCCACACTTCAATATCTCTTGTCGAATCTCGAGACACGCTACGGTGATTACAAACCCGATAACTTTGCTAATGTTGCCTTTATCCCAACGAAGAGTGGGTCACTTGCCCGTCCGAACGAGGTAACGCAACGTGTAGTTCCGGACTCACGAAGTCACTGACATATCTCTCTAGGTATTCGCATCGTCCATGTGGGAGAAACTAGGCTTCAAACAAGCTTCCGAGGCTTTGTGTCGCGACCTCTCGAGACTAGGGGTCAAGGATGACCCGTCTGTTGACACGATTGTCGAATATTTCAAGAATCCAGAACGCACGTTACCAGACCTAGATACCGCCAAGCTCTGGTTCGAGCATTTATACCTATACGGAAGTACGTTTATATACCACGTTACGTGCTTGGATATGATTCTGACCGAGACCATAAAGAACTTCCCATGCTGAAGCTGCGTGAACAATTGTCGACAATCCCATTCGTACCCGTGAAGTGTCCGGGGCATTCGTCTTCAGAACCATCACCGATCGTGTACTTCCCCCCGAAAGAGTGCTTCATCACGTCATCTGACACGAAGGAGCACTATCGTACCATCTTTCCATTCGTCGATTTCGGTCAGCATGGGAACAGTTTCCTAGAATCTTGTTGCGCCAAGACGTCACCGGACGCATCAGATATTGTCCGCAAGATAGTGCAGAACCCTCAGAGATACCTGGAAGCTCTCAGGAATGACACCAACCTGTGAGATGATTATCGGCGGCATGTGGATGTGAGGTGACTTATACTTCCTTAGTTACCTCGAGGACTTGCGTATGATCGCCTCACGACTCGATTCGATATCTGAGGACGACAAGAAAGCTATGCAGGCAGCTTCAATGTTTCTTGCCTCCCGGCAGCGCGTGGATGGTAGCAAACTTTTACCAGCACACCAAGTGGTCATAGGTGACTGGGAAAGTCGCCACTTCGGTGGCAGTGTTTTCATGGCCCCCAAAGACGATATCATCCAAAGTAGGTGTGCTAGTTCCGGTGTTCGTTATCAGTTGACTCATCTTTGTCATAGAAATGTACCGTAAAATGGGATCCGAATTTCTCGGAACGTATGTGCGGTATGATATCAACCCCGCTGGCCCCAACGCAAAGCACAACCCACCGTTCAACCGCGACCAAATCATCCGGCGCGTCAGATGCTTTATGAGCCAGCGGGACAAAAGTGAGAAGACTGATGTTTCGTTTTACGACGAAGGCTCGACGGACAATTTTCGGGTCATGGCTTGCAAGACCCTCACAATGAAGAAAACGTTTGAACCACCGTTCGGAGTCCTGGCTGACGACGTGGATGCGAGGAGTCAGGAAACTAGGCCCGTCCAAGTCAAAGCAGGGTTTAAGCTCGGCGGAACCGGCGAGTCGCATACCCTCTGGGTGGCCTGTAGCAGCGAGTCCGTAGACCTGCGCAACGAGTACGTTCTTTCCCCCTATCATCACACGTGCTGACGTGCACAAAGCACGGCTGTCGCACTTTGTTGTGCCTTGCTCAAAACCTTTGGACCCAATGATGTGCTACTCCTGGCCTCGTTAATCGCGACGGGTGATGAGAGGCTTGAAGGCTACTATGGCAGCGAGATGAAGTCTGAATTGCCAAGTCCTCCTGATGCAAAAGGTGACAGTATTGACGATGCAATGCTTCAATCCGATTATAACCTGCTCCTAATAGCGGAGTCCAAGAGGAAGGTCAAAGTTGAAATCCAGATGTCCTCACATCTGGCAAAGGTGGTTGGGGTATTCCTCCCGAAGAGGTTGAGAGTTACCAACCAGAAGACGATACCTCCAGAAGAAGGTAAGAATTTTCATGTTCTTTTTCTGATGCGTTATTGATGTTCCTGCTGGTAGACATACAAAAAGCGATTGCGTCGTGGAGCGGGTTAGGCGCGAACGGCCAGCCTCCTGATTTTAGTGCACCCTGTCAGCCAAATCCCACTAGTTTCAGGGGCCACAGCGGTCATTGCAAACAGGCCCACACCATAAAGCTGAAAGAGAAAGGTTGGGTCTTAAATATGCTATTTGAGCCTTGATTTGACTAAAATCAAAACCTACGGAATCTAGAAGATGAAACGACACACATCAAGTTCTTTTTGGCACGTGAGTATCTTTGAGAATAACCCAATTGACTGTTCAAACCAAGTTGGGTAGAGGATTCACGGTGTCAACACCCACAATGGGGTCCCCTCCAAAAATTTGCACAGCTCATCTCAGACTTGACCCTTGTGTTCGACCAAGGGGGCTCTAAAACCTGCTACATTTTCTGGAAAGACACGGACGAAGATCTAATGGCCTTCAATCGGGACCAAAAGTATATCTTTTTGAACCTGGCACATTACCACAAATTCTGTGAGTAATTCCCCTTGCTATGCTCCGAGTTGTAGGTTGATCATATCACCAAGTCTACCTCAGAAGTGTCGAAGAGAAGAAAGTGGTTACTGAGTGGTATGTCGAGCGAATATTTATGTGCAAAATATTCACCTCGGTCGAACAGGTTTCTCATCATGGCCCATGAAATTGCACACAATGTGACATTGGACCATGATGAGTATCATGGATCACTTTCCTCGAGGCTCGTTGCCAAGTATCTTCCTGCCCTGCATAAGCACTTCAAATGTTTTGCTGGAGACGTATAACTACCACAGAGCATCTAGTATTCCCCCAAATAGTTAGCAATAGCCTTGATACCATATGTGACATCCATGTATAAATTCAGGACTCGTGTACCAATGGATCGCTGGCAGTGTGGACACTTTGTGCCCTATTCAACAGGAAAGTTAGCTCTCGACTCACATGATACTCTCCTAAGATGTCCAAGACAGTAAAGACAGTAGCCCTCCGTCGGAGGGCTTATATAGTTCTTGTTGCAACTTGCAGTTTTCTCCATCGCATTGCACGAAATAAACGGCCACCGGCGTATATACGCAACAGGGTAAGGTGTAAAGTACGGTCGTTTGAGACTCGTCCGTGTGGCACAAAGATTGAGATG
>JBBPQL010000497.1:0-24162 GCA_038092515.1 Boletus subparvulus | reverse complement strand
ACCTTTTGGGGATTGGTAATGAGGTGCTTTTCTCTCTTGTTGTACACTTTTCTCACTAACTCATGACAACATCCATGTTCATTTAGCCGTTGCCTAAACGGCGCCTTAAACGGAAACATCGGTGTCATAAAGAGCATGATGATAGAGATTACAGATTCCACAAATCTCGCACAGGCATATGCTTATATGCCCATAGCCTGGTCCACCGGTTCTACCCTAGGGTGAGTCCTTTGCTGCAATCTGCGATCTTGCTCATTCGAGCGCACATCGTGTGCGTAGTCCTTATATTGGTGGTTCGTTATCGAGGCCCGTTGAGCGGTTCCCAGACATTTTTGGGGATTGGGAGTTCTTTAAGACGCATCCTTATTTCTTGGCGTGCGCCGTGCCTGCGACGTGGACCGCTTTTGCTTGGCTTGTTACCTTCTTGTTCTTGAAAGAGGTTAGTATGCTGTACACCGATATCCGTCACTGCCTAGCTGAAGGTGGTCACTAGACTCTTCCTCACCGCGTCCCACTCAGTCAGTTGATCACCGCCAAGTTCAGCAAGAAATCCGCTATGAAGAGTATACCGCCGACACCCGTCCCGTCCTGTGAAACACAGGAGAATGAAATTATAGAGGAACCTAGGAAGGAGGATGAAAATCCACTACCTTTGCGCGCGCTCTTGGTACCACGTGTACTCATCGCAGCGGGAAACTATGCAACTCTCTCTCTAGTAGAGATGGCATTCAGATCCGTACAACCGCTCTTCTTTGCCACACCAACAGAGCTAGGGGGGCTTGGTCTCGATCCGCCACGTATTGGCAATATTCTTTCCATCTATGGTGTGGTGAACGGATTGTTCCAGGTCTTCTTCTTTGCGGATTTGCATGATCGGTTCGGGTCCAAGGCTATTTATTCTGTCTCTATGGCTTCCGGCATTCCTATGATTCTTACTCTTCCGTTGATCAACGCTCTCGCTCGAACCCAGGGGTTGAGTTGGATGGTTTGGTCCCTAGTCGGGGTACAACTTGCTACCGCGATGGTATTGAATTTGGGGTATTGTGAGCTGTTATCCGTTAGTCATAAGCCCGCACTACTAATCGAGGTGTCTATAGCTTGCGTCTTCATCTATATCGCAGCATCCTCCCCCAACCGAGCTTCTCTCGGAGCTACCAACGGAATCGCTCAGCTGCTTGTTTCGATCATGCGCGCCATCGGACCCGCCTCGGCTACGTCCATGTTTTCGATTTCTATCAAAACTCCCGAACATGCGTGGTTTGTGTACTATTATCTCCTATCGCTCTTTTGCGTTGGCATTGGCGCCTCGCTGTTACTTCCACGAAAACTCTGGAGTCGCTCGGCAGACTAAAATGACCTGTTTTCCTGTTGTTCTGCATGATGCCGACCCTTGATTGTGATACCAGCTCAGGATCACTAGCACTATACTAGCTCTTTTCACCATCCATGTTCGTCTCCGCACGATTTCCGTTCCCATCACCATAAAATGTAAAATATTCGTTTTACAGCTGTCTGTGAATCCTTAGAACACATTTGCACGGCGGAGATGATATGGCTTTTGTCTATCGCTCTGATTGACCAATCTTGCCGTGCTGAACCAGATGTAACTGTTGTGCAGCGTAGATAAAGTGTGGTAGTAGATGATTTGTGAACATAACTTTGTCGAGACGTGATCGGGCACGACTCGAGAGATGGTCGGGGGACGAAATCAAGCAGTCAGATTAATCCCCTAAGCTACTCAGTGAGTATCTGCCAAGCTGAGATGCGATCTCCGATCCACAGCCTGACAGGCCAGTCTATACAGGAGCATGAGTTATAGCCTGAGTATCTGAGTCTGACCAATAGTAAAAGACAAGACTGATATGGTCATAATCTCCTCCGCAGCACCGTGACAGTGCAAGAAGGATGAGCCCTGACTGCGTTAACCGCACTGCATGGAGCAATGCATCCTCGGTGCATACTTCGACAGATACAGTCCTGTGCTTCGGATCATGAGGAGAATAGCATTATCCAATTGGATGTATAGCTATTCTGTGTTGTATCTCCACCTGCCCACCGATCGACCTCGTGAGAGAACACAAAAATGGACCACAGGATATGTTGATATCTCGGTATTCTGTTATAGAAAGCAGACGATCCCCATGTGCTCCCCAAGCGTGTCATGCGACACTTTCTTTGCTCGGGGTTTGCCTTAGCATTGGATTTAGAGCAAACACCGGTGTCGTCATGGTCTGTGTGCCAATCATTGTCCTACCCATGTTGGTGCGGTGGCTCGCCGCCTCCCGCAGATTGAGCACCAAGCACAATGCCTTTGAAGCAGATTTTAGGATCATGATCCCCCCAGAGCCAAGGCCCAAGGGGGTACTCCAAGAATAGATACCAAGTCGCCACCTGTTTTATTCCAAATGTGATTCAATTTTAATCGTGCCGATACACAAACGTACATCAGAGAATCCGTACAGCATGAGAATGGCCGACGTGCTCACTGCAAGGCTTTGGGCATAACGATACTGACAAGCAGGATAACTGCAAGGCGCGCAATGAACCAGTGGGTATAAACATTGGTCACTTGAAAATAGGTTGATGAACACACATCGAATAGCCTAGCAACGTCGAGGAGTTTGGAACGAAGGAAAGGCGGTTCGTCGGTTTCCTCTGGTAGATCCGGTTAGTCGCTCAATGTCCTCGTCTCGACCCGCACCTCGGTCCCCCAGGCGTGCCGGGTGGCTCTGTGGGCCCGTCTGCCAGCCGCCGTTCGTCGCGTTCGCAGGGTCTTCCGATCATCCTGCTGGGTGGTCGCATGACGCGCTCTTCTTCCCGGTGCCTGGGTCGCGTAAGGCCTTCAAGGGGCTGGTCCGGTGACTTCATATGCCTTCTTTGATCGTCGGGCTTCACCGGCAGAAGTTCCTCGTCACCTACCTCGTCCTTCTTGACCTTCGAACTCGACTCTGCGATCGGTCGTCAATCGACCGCCTGGCTCCCCTCGAACGGCGTGCTGAGTTCGTTTGGTGCGCTTGCCGTCCGTGTAGGCGTGCGCTGCACTCGTCACAGCGGTCTCGTCCGTAGACGTCGACGTTCGACGTTCTTCGTCGTCCGTCCCCCCACCCTCGAGCTCGTCGCCCGTCGCTCCCTCGTGGCTCGCAGCCACGCCCTGGACCTCACCGCCCGACGCATCCTCGTTCGGCAGCGTCCGTACTTGTGACGCGGTGCCCGACTCGTGTCGTGGTGGTTCTGACTCGACTGGTGGTTCGTGCGACTCGCCCGCTGGCTCTGTCGGCCCAGCACTCGTCGCGTTTCGGTTTATGGTGTCAGCGGTTGTGTTGTCGACCACCTGAGCCGCCGTTCGGGCTCCTTTACTTTTCCTCTATGCTCTTCCGTGGCTTCTCGTATGGTGTTTCTGCTCGCGATGTCGTTCTTCGGCTGACTTGTTTTCGACTGTTTCGTGCCTGCCGCGCTCCCGATATGCCATAGGTCGCGCTGTTCTGGGGGTGCGCACAGTCATTCGTGGTGCTGCGTCGTTCTAGAAAGGGATTGGTGGAATAGGGATAGTGGGCTTGTCGAATAGTCTGTTTAGGTAGTCAAGTGCTCGTAAGTTGTCGTTAGACTCGTTACAGCAGCTTGCGAAATTGCAATCGCAATATTTTTGCGTTTTGTGACGGAAAAGGAAATCGTGGCGTTTTGGTCGGACGACCAGTACACACATGACATGCATGATGGGCGGTCGTACTTTACTGCCTCCGATCAAGGAATGACGTGAACACTCTTCTTTTCGATTCCTCGTCGACTTCCAATTGCGTCGGTACTGGTAAACTGAATCCTTGGGATCTCCGCGTCGTCGCAGGTAAGTCATCCAGCTAATAAGGTTAGGCTAACGTCGGTCTTCAGTCTAACCTTAGCAGGGTACCCACGAACTAGAAAAGCAATTATCTCTGCATTGTTCACCGAGCTAACTGAGCTGTTAGTCGGTCGGCCTTTGTTATGTCCCGATCAACCCACAGCCTTTGTCCTTCTCTTCGCTCCCCCGTCGACTTCCAATTTCGGTCCAATGGCTGACCAAGAATCGAGGTAAGCATTCAATCTTTCCCTTCTCTTCGCTTCCCAAAGCACACTTTCCTAACGCATTCGGTACCATTCGATTTTCCGAGGGATGGCATGGTGTATTCGGCCATATCACATCTTTACAAATTGTGTGATACAGGAATCAGATGGACTCATCTATGGTCTGCCAACTTCGCTTTCTACAAGTTATATGCACCAGCTACAGAAATCCAAGCTCAATCCAAACGTAAAAGCCGGAGATGCGGCGGCTCGAGTTTCGGTGCATAAGCGAGATGCGATCATGATCGGTTATGCGCCTCTCACTCTTTCTTACGACCCACCATGTCCTCGCAGGCGGTAGACGAGGAGACGCCGTTGTTGGAGGCTCAGAAACAGAAGAAGAGTAGAACCCCATTGCCTTGGCGTCAATTCTCTATCATTATGTTTATTCAGCTTTCGGAGCCGCTCACCTCCCAAGTCATCGCTCCTTTTGCCCCTCAGGTTTGTCCTTGTCGTCTACCGCCTTACACCTTCTCATCCAAATCCCCTTCCTTTCAAGCTGATACGGGACATTGGCATTACGAACGGCGACGAGACACAAGTTGGATATTATGTAGGATTACTGGTGCGTCTTCATAATCTCTCCTCCATTTTAGGTCCTCATGCTAGTTTTTAACTCCGTAGCATTCACTATTTTTCGCGACGCAAGCCCTCACTGTGCTGCACTGGAGTCGCGTATCGGACCATATTGGTCGAAAACCGGTCATCTTGACTGGTTTGTTCGGCTTGTCTGCTTCAATGTACTGTTTTGGTTTATCGAAGACCTTTTGGGGATTGGTAATGAGGTGCTTTTCTTTATTGTCACACATTTCATTTTTTCCGAATAACTCATGACAACACCCATGTTCATTTAGCCGTTCCCTGAACGGCGCCTTAAACGGAAACACAGGTGTTATAAAGGGCATGATGGTAGAGATTACGGACTCCACAAATCTCGCACAGGTGCTTGCCTATATACCCATAGCCTGGTCCACCGGTTTTACCCTAGGGTTAGTCCTTTGCTGCAATCTTCGGCAATCTCGCTCATTTGAGTACATGATATGCGTAGTCCTTATATTGGTGGTTCGTTATCGAACCCTGTTGATCGGTTCCCAGACATTTTTGGAGAATGGGAATTCTTCAAGACGTATCCTTATTTCTTGGCGTGCGCCGTGCCTGCGACACTTTCCGCTTTTACTTGGCTTCTTACCTTCTTGTTCTTGAAAGAGGTTAGTATGTTGTACACCGATTTCCGTCATTGCGTAGCTGAAGGTGGTCACCAGACTCTTCCTCACCGCGTCCCGCCTGGTCAGTTGATCACCAAGTTCAGCAAGAAATTTGCCGTGAAGAGTATGCCGCCGACACCCGTCACGTCCCGTGAAACACAGAATGTAGAAGAACCTAGGAAGGAAGATGAAAACCCACTACCTTTGCGCGCGCTCTTGGTACCACGTGTACTCATCGCAGCGGGAAACTATGCAACTCACTCACTACTAGAGATGGCATTCAGATCTGTGCAACCGCTCTTCTTTGCTACACCAACAGAGCTAGGGGGACTTGGTCTCGATCCGCCACGTATCGGCAATATTCTTTCCGTCTATGGCGTGGTGAACGGATTGTTCCAGATCTTCTTCTTTGTAGATTTGCATGATCGGTTTGGGTCCAAGGCTATTTTTTCTGTCGCTATGGCTTCCGGCATTCCTATGATTCTTACTTTTCCATTGATCAACGCTCTCGCTCGAACCCAGGGGTTGAGTTGGATGGTTTGGTCCCTGGTCGGGGTGCAACTTGCTACCGCGACGGTATTGAATTTGGGATATTGTGAGCTGTTATCTGTTAGACATGAGCCCGCACTACTAATCGACGTGTCTATAGCTTGCATCTTCATTTATGTCGCAGCATCCTCCCCCAACCGAGCTTCTCTCGGAGCTACCAACGGAATCGCTCAGCTGCTTGTTTCGATCATGCGTACCATCGGACCCGCCTCGGCTGCGTCCATGTTTTCGATTTCTATCAAAACTCCCGAACATGCGTGGTTTGCGTACTATTATCTCCTGTCGCTCGCTTGCGTTGGCATTGGTGCTTCGTTGTTGCTTCCACGAAAAGTCTGGAGTCGCTCGGCAGATTAAGTAAGGTGACAGGTCTTCCTGTTTTTTTTTTGCATGATCCGAACCTCATTTGTGATACCAGCTCAGGATCACCAGTACTATGCACTAGCATATTTCACCATTCATGTTCGCCTCCGCACGATCTCCGTTCCCACCACCATAAATACTCGGTTCACAGCTGTTTGTGAATCCTCAGATCACCTTTTCATAACGAAGATGGCTTTTTGTCTATCGCTTTGGTTCACTAACATTATGATGCTGAACCAAATGTAACTGTTGCGCAGTGTAGATAAAGTGTACTAGTAGTTGAAGACTTGTGAATATAGGTTTGTCGAGACAGGATCAGGCGCGACTCGAGAGATGGTTGGGGAATGAAATCAAGCAGTTAGATTAACCCCTTGAGCTACTCAGTGAGTATCTAGCAACTTGAAGCTGAGATGCGATCTCCAATCCACAGGCTGAACCACAGCCCAGTCTATACGGGAGCATGAGTTGCAGTATCTGAGGCTCACCAATAAAAGACAAGATGACTTGGTCGTAATCTCCTTTGCAGCACAGTGCAAGAAGAATAAGCTTCGGTGCATACTTCGACACATACAGTTGTGCGCTACGAATCATGAGGAGAGTGACATTCAGGTTATCCAATTCGATGTATAGCTATTCTGTGTTCGGGGGGTGCCTCAGCATTGAATTCAGAGCAAACCCCGGTGCTGTCATGGTCTGTGTGCCCATGTTGATGCGGTGGCTCGCCGCCTCCCGCAGTTTGAGCACCAAGCGCGATGCCTTCGAGTAAATTTTAGGATTATGATCCCCCCAGAGCCAAGGCCCAAGGGGGTACTCCAAGAATAGATACAAAGGCGCCACCTGTTTTATTCCAAATGTGATTGAACCCGCACAGCACGAAAATCGCCGACGTGCTCACTGCAAGGCGCATAACGAACCATTGGTCACTTGAATATGGGTTGATGAACGTACCAAATAGCCTAGCAACGTCGAAGAGTAAAACAACCATTGGAACCGCGAAGGAAAGGCGGATTGTCGGGTTCGTCGGGTGATTCGGCTAGGCACACTCTCGGCGCACTCAATACCCTCGTCTCGACCCGTACCTCGCCCCCACGCCCCCCAGGCGTGTCGAGTGGTTCTGTGGGCCCGTCTGCCAGACGCCATTGGTCGCCGTCCGTCACGTTCGCAGGGTCTTCTGACCATCTTGTTGGGTCCATCGTCTCGCCGTCTTCATTTGGGTGGTCGCGTGACGCGCTTCGTGAGCTCGCGCTCTTCTTCGTCTCGGTGCCGGGGTCACGTAAGGCCTTTAGCTGGTCCGGTGGCTTCGTACGCCTCCGTTGATCGTCGGGCTTCACTGACGGACGTTCCTCGGTACCTACCTCGTCCTCTTGACGCTTGGGCCCGACTCTATGATCAGCTCATCGCCGGTCGTCAATTGACCGCCTGGCTCCCTCGAATGGTGTGCTGAGTTCGTTTGGTGTGCTGCGCTCATCGCAGCGGTCTCGTCCGTAGACGTCTCCGCTCAACATTCTTCGTCGTCCGTTCTCCCACCCTCGAGCTCATTGGTTGCTCCCTCGTGACTCGCAGCCACACCCTGGACCTCACCCCCCGACGCATCTTCGCTCGGCGGCATCCATGCTTGTGACGCGGTGCCCGACTCGTGTCGTGGTGATTCTGATTCGACTGGTGGTCCTTGCGACTTGCCCGCTGGCTCTGTCGGCCCAACACTCGTCACGTTCCGGTTTGCGGTGTCAGCGATTGTGTTGTCGACCACTTGAGTCGCCGTATGGGCTCCTCTACTCTTCCTCTACGCTCTCCGTATGGTGTTTCTGCTCGCGATGTCGTTCTTCGACCTTGACACCTTCCGACTTGTTTCGATAATTTCATGCTCGCCGCATTCCCGATAGGTCGCGCTGTACGCTCTGGGGGTGCGCGCACCCACTCGTGGTGCTGCGTCGTTCTAGAAAGGGATTGGTGGTAGAATAGGGATAGCGGGTTCTAGTTTGTTTACTAGCAGGTAGTCGCGCAATATTTTTGCGTTTTGTGACGGAAAAGGAAATCGTAGGCCTCCGCGACTCGGACGACCCCTCCTACACACATGATGCATGATGCACGATGGGCAGTCGTACTTTACCTCTTCTGATCAAGGAAGGAGGTGAACATTCAATTCTGCCCTTCTTTTCGATTCCTCGTCGACTTCCAATTGCGTCTGTACTGGTAAACTGAATCAGATCTTGAGATCTCCGAGTCCGCGTCGTCGCAGGTAAGTCACCGAGCTAATAAGGTTAGGCTAGCGTCGGTCTTCAGTCTAACCTTCGCAGTGTACCTACGAACTAGAAAAGCAGTTATCTCCGCATTGTTCACCGAGCTAACTATTAGACTGTCGGTCTTTGTGAGTCCCGATCAACCCACAACCATTCTCCTTCTCTTCGCTCCCTCGTCGACTGCCAATTTCGGTACTGGTAAATTGAACTGTTGCGGCGGCCCAGGCGGTCGTATCTTATCGCTGACCAAGAATCGAGGTAAGCATTTAATCTTTGCCCTCTCTTCGCTTCCCAAAGCACACTTTCCGCCTAACGCATTCATAATTGTACCATTCGATTTTCCGAGGGACGGCATGGTGTATTCGCCTATATCACATCCTTAGTATAATTGTGGTGCAGGACTCGGCTTCGGCGCAGCACACAGTACTCAAATAGACATGTGGTTTGCCAATTTCGCTCTCTACAAGTTATGTGCACCAGCCACAGAAATCCAAGCCCAATCCAAAAGTAAAAGCCGGAGATGCGGCGGCTCGAGTCTCGGTTCATAAGCGAGATGCGATCATGATTGGCTATGCGCTTCTCTCCTTCGCAAGAATCACTCTTCCTTACGACCCACCATGTCCTCCCAGGCGGTAGACGAGGAGACGCCGTTGTTGCAGGCTCAGAAACGGAAGACAGGCAGGACACCGTTGCCCTGGCGTCAATTCTCTATCATTATATTTATTCAGCTTTCGGAGCCGCTCACCTCCCAAGTCATCGCTCCTTTTGCTCCTCAGGTTTGTCCATGTCGTCTACAGTCCTTCACCTTCTCATCCATATCGCCTTATTTTCAAGCTGATACGGGACATTGGCATTACGAACGGCGACGAGACACAAGTTGGATATTATGTAGGATTACTGGTGCGTCTTCATAATCTCTCATTCCATTTCAGGTCCTCATGTCAGTTTGTAACGCCGTAGCATTCGTTATTTTTCGCGACGCAAGCCCTCACTGTGCTGCACTGGAGTCGCGTATCGGACCATATCGGCCGGAAACCTGTCATCTTGACTGGTTTGTTCGGCTTGTCTGCTTCAATGTACTGTTTTGGTTTATCGAAGACCTTTTGGGGATTGGTAATGAGGTGCTTTTCTTTTTTATTGTTACACATTTCATTTTTTTCAATAACTCATGGCAAAATTCATATTCATTTAGTCGTTCCATGAACGGCGCCTTAAACGGAAACACAGGTATTATAAAGGGCATGATGGTAGAAATTACAGACTCCACAAATCTCGCACAGGCATTTGCCTATATACCCATAGCCTGGTCCACCGGTTTTACCCTAGGGTTAGTCCTTTGCTGCAACCTTCGGCAATCTTGCTCATTCGAGTGCACATGATATGCGTAGTCCTTATATTGGTGGTTCGTTATCGAACCCTGTTGATCGGTTCCCAGACATTTTTGGAGAATGGGAATTCTTCAGGACGTATCCTTATTTCTTGGCGTGCGCCGTGCCTGCGACGTTTTCTGCTTTTACTTGGCTTGTTACCTTCTTGTTCCTGAAAGAGGTTAGTATGGTACATTGATTACCGTCACTGCCTGGCTGAAGCTAGTCACCAGACTCTTCCTCACCGCGTCCCGCTTGGTCAGTTGATCACCGCCAAGTTCAGCAAGAAATCCGCCGTGAAGAGTATACCGCCGACACCCGTCCCGTCCCGTGAAACACAGGAGAATGAGATCATAGAGGAACCTAGGAAGGAAGATGAAAATCCACTACCTTTGCGCGTTCTCTTGGTACCACATGTACTCATCGCAGCGGGAAACTATGCAACACTCTCTCTACTAGACATGGCATTGCGATCCGTACAACCGCTCTTCTTTGCTACACCAACAGAGCTAGGGGGACTTGGTCTCGATCCGCCACGTATTGGCAATATTCTTTCTGTCTATGGCGTGGTGAACGGGTTGTTCCAAATCATCTTCTTTGCAGATTTGCATGATCGGTTCGGGTCCAAGGCTATTTTTTCTGTCGCTATGGCTTCCGGCATTCCTATGATTCTTACTTTTCCATTGATCAACGGCCTCGCTCGAACCCAGGGGTTGAATTGGATGGTTTGGTCCCTGGTCGGGGTGCAACTTGTCACCGCGATGGTATTGAATTTGGGGTATTGTGAGCTGTTGTCTATTAGTCATAAGCCCGCACTACTAATCGATGTGTCTATAGCTTGTGTCTTTATCTATATCGCAGCAGCCTCCCCCAACCGAGCTTCCCTCGGGGCCACCAACGGAATCGCTCAGCTGCTTGTTTCGATCATGCGTACCATCGGACCCGCCTCCACTACGTCCATGTTTTCGATTTCTATCAAAACTCCCGAAAATGCGTGGTTTGTGTACTATTATCTCCTGTCGCTCGCTTGTGTTGGCATTGGTGCCTCGCTCTTGCTTCCACGAAAACCTTGGAGTCGTTCGGCAGACTAAGATAACCTATTTTCCAGGTTTTCAAATGATCCGAATCTCATTTGTGATACCAGCTCAGGATCACCAGCACTATGCAATTTTCACCAATCTATGTTCGTTTCCGCAAGATCTCCGCTCCCATCACCATATAAAAAGTAAAACTCACTATTTAAAGCTGTCTACGCATCCGTACACCACTTTTGCACAACGGATTTTCTGTCTATAGCTTTATATTGACCTGTATTATAGTGCTGAACCAAATGTAACAGACCAAGTTTCGCCGTAGCGCTGAATTGTTGACACGAAAAGTAGATTCTCAAACGGCTTTATACTAAGGGTGTATCTTGCTTCGGTGCGTATGTTGTCCTCTCTCGACGTGGATGTCTGCATGTATGTAACAACTCCCTCAGTGTCTGCGCCCAGCTGTACCACCCTTTTGGTGATCTCAAGTACAAATGGCATGTACTCCTCACCCTGACTGTTTCTTGGCTCTCATTTGACTTTTTCTCCCCCACGTTCTTGGTGCGAGTCGCAACATGTTTTCTTTTGGTATCCCCAGTGGCTAACCCTCGAGACTCAAACGGTTGGTGTAAATACGGGATACATTCAATCAACGAAAGGTGGTAGGATACTAACGGTCTGTTATACTCTATAGAATAAAGATGGCAGCGCGGAGGGTATATCGATACAACAATATGGAATCAGTAGCCAAGATCTACGGGGTTATGATGCTCTTGTTCTTACGTTCCCTCGATCAGCTTCCGCAAACAGCTGAAAGGATCTCAAACACTTCGCTCTGTCGCTCCCGGAATGTCTTGACCTTTGATATATTCAACGCCAGAGCGTTGATCCGATTGGAAAACTCGACCGTTCTTCCTTCAACGCTGACCCTTCTGCAGCGCTGCTCCCCATCATCTGCGGTCGAGCCTCGGTCGCAACCGACACCCTCTTGCAGCATTCTCCTAAGCTGCTCCAGTCTTGGAACTGTCGGCTCATCTCCCCTTTGTACCGCTTCAATAGCCGCCTCCGTGTCCTCTGTTATGATCTTCTTCGCCTGTTTTCCAATGTTCCCAAGCTCAATCATCAAGGGCCTCAGCGCCTCCGGGCACTCGCTAAGGGTTATTTGCAAGCCGGCTCCGCCATCAATGGAACCATCTGATTGTATGGCCCTCGTGCCGACCTCGAGGATGGCCAGAGAGACGGAAGCAAAGTATGCCCGAGGAGGGTCCCATTTGAGGAGTCGACCGAGTGTCATGTTACCAGCAAGAACATCCCCGAGGGCGGCATAGATAATCTGGCGAATCCTCTCGAGCCCAGGAGAATTGTGCGGGAATAGCGTCGGAGACGGTGTTCGCGGAGGAAACACGGAGGATGGAGAAGTAGGCGGAGAGCCGTATTTGGCCCCGTATTTGGCCCCATACTTCGCATCCGAGCCGGACGAGCCGTCGTAAGCGGGAGGTGGAACGAAAGAGCTCTTTACTTTGAGAGCGGAGCCGCTAGAGCCGCCCGCATCGAGCGCAGCTTGGAGATCGCCTGCGTATCTGTCTTGGAAAGAGCGCCTCTGTGATATCTCGATCGCTACGGCACGGAGATCGGCTGCGACCCCTGAGACTGCGGGGTCGAACGGTTGACTGATCGGTTGGAGACCACATATGACGCGAGCGAGGTCGTGCTGATATTCTGGTTGCAGGCCTTGTATCTTTGGCACAGTGGATGCCCATACGCGGAGGAAGCCAAGGAATGCCGGAGGACAATTTGCCTCAGTGAGTTCACGGGGTGGTGCGGATTTAGAGCTTCTGGGGAGTGGCACTGATGGAGGAACGGTGGTGCAGCGGAGAGCGGCAAAATAGAGACAGAGCGCTGGGCCTGTAGTCATAGATCAGAGAATGACTTTGGCTTTTGGCTTTCTCACTCACCAGTGATCATAAGATCCCCCTCGGCGCTCGCAAGAACTTGTGGCTCGAGCAGTCTCTCGACCTTTGCATGGGTCAGAGAGGACTTGAGGTAGCTGTGGAAACTGTCCTGGACGTATTCTTCGGGGAGCTTTTGCTCGTCGGGAACCATGGTAAGTGGAGATACCTGTGGAGGTCGAGCAACCGATATTTAGTGTGTCTAATGCGGTGTTATCAGCGCTGATGACCAACCACCGGGAGTCCCGACTCCCCGACAATACTGCGCGTGCATTTCATATGGCTGTGCTGGGCTTGGGGCTTAGCTTCATTGACGTATTTGTGCTGTGTATAAGCAGCTCAACAATGCGGCCCCAGTTCCACCATTCTTCTTCCTACACCACCAGCGCTTACAATGTCGGCTTACATGCAGCAAGTAGGCGCCAAACTCTTCCGACAACACTTGGAGCAGTACACTCCGCCAGACCCTCTCTACGAGTATTACACTGACGCAAAGGGGAAACAACGTCGCAAAAAGGTAAACACTGCATTCTCACTTCGACTGCGCGCACATTTCCAGTGTGCTCATTCTTTTTTTAGCGTGAAGTACCTCCTGGGATTTCCTCTCGCGATGCCAAAATTCTCAAGTCTGTCCTGCGGAGAGCACATTACCTCGACAAAAGTTTCAGCTTCTGCGGTCTTCGTTTCGGCTGGACTTTCATCATTGGAATTATCCCTGGCGCGGGCGATGTCGCGTGTGCCGCGCTGAACTACATTCTCGTGGTCCGCAAAGCCCGCCAGGCGGATCTGCCGCCTTGGCTCACCAGCAGGATGCTATTCAACAATGCCGTATCTGCCATCGGCGGGATTATCCCTGTTGCCGGGGACGTGGTCATCGCTCTATACAAGGCCAACTCTAGGAATGCGATGCTCCTAGAGGAGTTTTTGCGCATCAGAGGAGAAGAGTATCTCAAATTGCAGTCGGAGGAGGACGAGGTAAGGAGTGGCCGAACCGTAACCGTCGCGAGTGGTGTCTCGCAACGGGACATGGAGCAGGTCAAGCCAGGAGCAGGCATGGAGACTGGGCGAAGCTTTACGTCATTCATGCCGCAGAGGGGGAAGAAGCAGACAACAGAATCCGATAGCAACCGTGGAAGATTCGTCGAAAACATGAATAATTAATTCGATGGATCACATTTACGGTTCCCTTTGGCTAAGGAGGGTTCAAGTTCGAGAGAGTCGAGGGACGATGCAATCGGGACACTTTTTACGTGTGGACTGGACGTTTTTCTGGACCGCCAACGAGATACATGGGACATTTGTAACTTAACTATATCCACTGTATGTACGATTCGGATCCTTTTTTGAACCCTGGACATTGCTCAATATTGTTCTTTCTCTCCACTGGCAAATTCTTTTCTCTTCTCTAGTACCCATAGCGAAAGAAAGATCGGTGGTCTTTCTTCGACAGTTCGACTCTTTGGTCAACCTACGGGAGACTAGGTTGTATCCACAACATGTGCCAACTTGACGTTGTGCCAGGCTACGCACTAAGCACTCCATGAACCCTTGTCTGTGTTGACCAGTACGACATTGGTTTCCCATGCATTTACTTTGCATTCCGAGGCTTTAGAAATTCCATGTGGGTTTCTCAGGAGGTCGGCATGAAAAGCTACATCGTGATAGTGCATTTCAATACATACGTTCTACGCTATTCAATACACACATCTCCCTGATTTCTAACGTGCTCAGCGCCAGTACAAAAAAAGGCGCACTCTCGTGAGCACTTACGATCTGACAGGCCTCATCGAGTGTATCGACCACTTCCTGAGGAGGTGGTCCTTTCGCTGAGTCCTCAGTTCTGCTTCAACTGGGCTGCGCTGATAGCACCGAGGATGACGCCATTGCTCACGCCAAGTATTGAATGATACTAGCACCACCGATACCGTATGTACTTACGACAGCAGGGCAGAATTACTCACAAATTGCCTTCTTTATGCAGGTTATTGACCTCACGCACAGTGTCTTCGAAAGGGACACTGCGATCGGGTGGGTGCAGGCACAGAACACGAACTTTGTCGCGTTTGAGGTACTGGAGCGATGTCATGAATGTCTTCCTCGGGGTTTCGGGCGAGTAGTCACCGGGTTTGAAGGGGTATATCCTTGGTGTCGATCGTTGCGCCTCTGAGATTGAGCTGGAATAAACCTAAGTAGACGACACGAGGAATGTGAATGAGCACACGACTCCCCATCGGATCGAATACTATGACGGCCGGCCCTACCTGTTCTGTAGTCCTTCGGTGTACATCCGTGCCGCGTCGAGCTCCGAGTGTCCGTGACTCAAAAAAGACGTCACTGAATGGGCACTGTGTCAGTGAAGACATTCGCACGCCGCCCTTGCCCTCGAACCCGAAGGCCATGGTACCCTTTCCAACAGCCGGCAGCCGATTAGGCAGTGACCAGCATATCAAGGCGTACACAGAGAAGCGGAACGTAAGTCGGCATGATGGTTCAATGTGTAGTGAGTAGGTTGGTCGGCTCCTCCCAGCTCGTTAGACTCGGAGGGAAACCTTGGTGGACGTTATCAATCAACAGGCGAAGGGGTGGAGCAGTGGATGTCAATACATGGCGATTACATTAACGGGGTACCGTATTGCTAGGACTCACGATGTGGCCCGTGACTATGATATGCTCGAATTCCCAGAAGCTTCGTGACGGTCTGTTTTTTTTCGGCCTGTTAACTTGAAGCTGTGGTACCACGTGCGCGATTTTTTTTGTCAGATGACATTTGCGATGTTGTAGCGAAACAATCTGTTGAACACTGGCATGCCTGGGTCAAGTTACGTACTAGCGCTGTCAATGACTCCCCCGTAGTGGGACCTGGAACGTAAAACTCTTCCTTCCGGGTCATCATCCACCTTTGCTCCCAAGTCAAGTGCTCAAGCTTTCAAGCGCCACTGAGACGGTCCCCAATTGAAGGATCTAGCATGGAAAGCGTGAGCACTGACTCAACTTTTCTACGTTGACCACGTTGACCACTCCAAGGGTAGAGTAATCGTACAGCAATTTTGACGATCGCTGGCACAGATCCTGGTGGGAGGGAAGGTATCCAGGTTTGTAGATAACATTATATCGTTGCTCAAGCGCTCACCATCGATCTTGTCATCGAGTAGGCCGATCTTAAGACATTCGCGGCGCATGGATGCCACGGAACCAGCGTTGTGACTGCGGTCACTGCACAGAATACGTCTGGCGTGCAGAGGCTTGTTATGCCCCCGGACTTTGTTCAGCAGCAGGCTTGTGTTCCTCGTCGATGCTCGATGCTGGGTCCCTTCTGACTGAGCCAAATATTTATATTCATGTCTAGATAACCTCTACGCTCAAGGATATCCGCGTGCACGCAATCAAGACTGGAACCCTTTTCAACTCTGGAATCACAAAAGCTGTCGCATCGAGCCTCAAAACCCATTTTAGAACACTCGGCCGAGTTCCCCTCGTCTGTGATTCCGTCTACGTCTCGGATTATGGAGTTGTCCTATCGGACGAAGATGTCAGAACGATCGTGAACGAACTCTTTCCTCTTGCGCAGGTCGTAACGCTGAGTGAAGCGGAAGCCCAATATCTGCTTAACATTGAAGGTCAACCTTTGAAGATTGCCTCGCTCTACGACATGCTTGTGGCAGCTCAGAATCTTCTTGCTTTTGGACCTCAAGCCGTGCTTTTAAAGGGCGGTCAGACCATCGTCTCCCTAAACGATATCCTTTTGTTGGAAGCTCCAAACGCTGCATCCTTGGACATCAAATCCGACTTCCCCTTGGGTGACAACATCGAGATCCTTGGAATTAGCAACATCGCAGAGATCAAAGATCACGTTGTCGACGTGCTTTGTCGCGCGAGCACCACGGGGCCTGTCGTATTCACATTCACTTTGTACCCCAGGCTGGACTTGAAATCAAAGAACATTCAGGGGGCGCATGCTCCACTCAGTGCGGCACTGGCCTGCGCCCTGGGAAATGGGACCTCAAGTAATGGTTTTCCAACGATCAATATGCCCAGATTTCTTGCTCACATTTTGTGAATTATAGTGGAAGAGGCCGTTGCACAAGCGACGACATTCACACGGCTAGGAATTGAGACTGCCTTATGTTTTGGAAGAGAGAGCGGTTCTTTGAGCCTGAACCACCTCCACTCGACTTCCAGGCTCATTGTTCAGCCGTAAGGACTTTTATTCTAAGAGACCGCATTATCACTGGAATGTTGTCACAGAAGAACGTCAAGATGTTCATACCCGTTGACACTCAAGTTTATTCAAAACACAGCGGCGGTATGGAAACGATATGTACGACACGATTTCGTGGTTCAGCTGGGAAAAGGAACTTTGGACAACAGATCGTTTCAACACTTTATCAAGTGAGACGCATTCGACTTCATTGACATAGAATCTCACGCGCGATCAGGCAGGATTACCTCTACTTGAAGTATTATGTCAGGGCATATGCGTACGTCTAATTTCGCCAGTTTGAAACCGCCTCAGCGCGAGAGCACAGGCTGTTGGCTTCCAAATCTAATGACTTCGCATCAATTTACGCTGCCGCCAAGGCGATCCTTGGCATCGCGGAGGAAACAAACCTGCGTGAATCAAGGTTATCCGAGGGTATGTCTATGTTACTCGCGGCTTTTTTTTTTTTGCTCGTCCGCTCAATGGAAAGCAAGTTGAACCATTGAAGTTACTGATGTCGAGGAAAAATGCCATGCATACTTCGTTTTTTGCCCAGTGGGGTACATCTCTTCAAGATTTAGAAAGGACCCCCGAGTCATCTGCTACCACTGCGTATGGCGCGTTCCTCATAGACATGGGGTTGCAAGGTAGGTTCCGTTTGATCTGTGCTTTTTATGCTCGGAAGTTCAAATTCTATCAAGGTGACACTTCGGTACTCGTCATGGCGGTGGCCGCCTGCCTGTTAGGATATGGAGAAGTAGGTCTGTGGTTGAAAAGGGAGGCCCAGAAACCGGATTCTTGGGTTGTGTGGGAAGGCAACCCATACCTCGAGTGGATCGAGGAATATGCCGGAGAGGAATACCAAGCAGGGGTCGTTGCTGGTCTTAGTGAATATGCCCATTCATTCTACCCCCTCGAACCAAGGCCATCTGACAGATTCCCTTCCCCCCTTGTAGAATTGATGGAACGTCTGGCAGAAGAGGACTCTCCATCGAAACCTCGGTACAATGTGTGGTTTTCCATTTGGGAGAGAACTGTGCACTTCGAGAAAGCATTTTGGGACATGGCGTTGAACCTATCATGAAGTCGATCCGTTCGCATACTCTTGCTTGTATGACAAATTGTGTATAGAAAGCATAGAAAGGTTTGACTCTATCTAGCAGTTCTTGCGAGCGGTACATCTCGTACACGCACTTCGTTAGATAATAGATCGAGCGCATTGATTGTCCTATCCGAGATGATGGACCCCCACTATGACAGTTCCCTCACTTGATCCACTAGTATTTCCCCTCCATTCGCCCATTAACGCGTTTAGAACCCACGGCCACATATCAAGCATCCGATCCAGTACTAATGGCAAGTTCCTTCACGTCCTCCGACTTCGGTTTCATATCTTCAGGACTGGGCAGGTTCCCCTCATTGCGCGACGCAAATCCACAGAGGAGAGACACTTCTTCTGTCTCTCCTCTACCGCTCACCACTGTGATCCTCTCTGAGTAATGCCGTTATCTTCGAGTCCAGCCTGGGACCTTGCTGGCCCATCTTGTATTTCGGCCAGGTATCTCAGAGGCACGAATGCGGCTGTTCGAAGCGTTGGGCCAGGTAACAATCGTCGGGATGGATGCCGAGAGACTGGTCACGCTCCGTGTCATACTCCAGGTTGATAACAGTCCAGAGCGATCTCGTTGAACGATTTCTTCGTCGCATCGTAGCTTCCCGCTGAAAAAGTGTATCGAGTGTCTAAACTCTTCCCGGCATGGGTGCACACCGACGGTCGTGTCCGCGGGATGCGCCGCATGGAAATGACATGAAGCTGAATATATGCGTCGAGCTCGAGCGCCCCGGGGTCCACTCCATCTTGTACCAATAGGTCGAGTCCGCCTCGGTGGGCACAACCGGCATAGATAGCGCACCAAGGCCGCCCGGAAAACAAGTGGCAACTGGAGAATTCCTCGATATGACTAGATATCCAACATCATCAGAGCGGTAATGCATCACTTGGCGGTTTCGTACGATATTGTTGTTGTGGGATCTTCATCCGATCAGCTGGAAACTGTGTTCTGTTTGCCACGGTGTAGGTTAGCAAACAAAAGTAAGACGGGGACCGGGCAAGTCCATCTCTCAGGTCTCAGGATCCAATACTAAATCGAGGGCAACAGGCATAACCGCAACGCTGCACGGATTGAGTAGAATAGGCAGCAAATATAGATTTATGGGCCACTATAACCTGAATGTAACATCAATCTTCCACTCTGACCAACATCTCTCTTAGGGCCCCCACCCGATCAACGGAAACCATGCTCCATGTGCGATGCGAGCCTACGCATATACGGCGGGGAAGGAGTTCGGTTGAGTGAGAGTAATGTGGTTCGGGACGAAGCATCACCACGGTCATGCATGAGACACCGAGAGTTGGCGAAAAACCGGACTCACGAGGTGAACTGACCTGCAAGGGACATATTCAGGATAGGGTGGGAGCCTAAAAGAGGCCTAATCATTCAGTTCCCAGCTAACACCGCAACCACAACCGCCTTTTGCCCGCGGATTCTCGGTCACGCGGAACGAGCTCCCTATGAGCTCAGTAGCATAATCGACCGTCGAGCCATTCAGCATGGGTAGCGATACAGCATCGATATACAAGTTTGAGGGATGGATATCTGGGTGAGTAAGATGACTGATGGAATGGTGAGCTCGAATGAAGCGAGAACGCAACGGCATCGGTAACCCACTAGTCCTCTGGAGCGCGTGCATTGGCAAGCCCCATTTTATACTGGTATCCATGGCATCCCCCAGACTCGACGGATATGCGTAGGGCCACGTCAGAGTTCCCCTCTCGCATTGATATTCGCCGAAGTTGCTAGAGTCTAGTCAGATATGTGTTCCCATGCATTCGAAAAGGTAGTACCTCAGCGGCACGATTAGTGAGAACGACATCAATTTGGCCCTTGGGCATCAAGTCGACATCGAGCTCTTGCTCTTCGAGATCCTCGATAGTTGGCGACCTGAGCAGTACGCTGCGCGTTTTCGGGATTTCGGAAGGGCGCGCCGACTGAGACGATGCCACGGAGATGTTATGTGCATGGGCAAGACTTGCAAAGGTTGTCGGGTGCGTCGAATGATGGTGGATGTGATAGAGAGGAAGTCTGAAGGTGCGACGGGAGACATGTTTGAGAGATAGTATGGTGGTGATGCTGGCCATCTCTGAGGGGTACTCCTCCTGCTGACAAAGCCACCTGCACGATTGGCACTCCGAACAACCACACCACTGAAACTGAAACGGAGTCAGACGACGGTCCATTCAAATTTCCAGCTCTCCCACGTCATCTAGCTAGTGCTGCCAGTTCTGCCACAGGAAGCCCACTCGCAGGTTTTCCCCGCACTCTCTTCTATTTTTCACCAGAAGAAGAATAAAGCACCTGTCCAAGAAGCACCCCGAGAAACAACAATGCGCATTTTGAAAACGTTCGGTAAACCTCTGCTAGACAACACTCCTTCTCAGGTGGCTTCTCTACTCCACCTCGTGACCACACAGACTTCAACCGTCACAGCGCCGACGATGGCCAAGGCAGCTGGCAAAAGTTTGGGGATACGGAATGTCAAGGAATCTTTTTCGTCGCACCTTCAGTCATCAACTGCACCGTGACGGTGCTCAGCCTATATAGTCTGGACTTTATCCCGGAATGGACGCGAGCCCCGGATAAGTGCTTCACTCCATGCCAGGGTCCATCCCACTATGGAGCATCTTGCAATAGTACCCGAATGCGTTAGGTGGAAAGCGTACTTTGGGAAGCGAAGAGAAGGACAGCAGTGAATGCTCGCCTCGATTCTTGGTTAGCGATAAGATAAGACACTGCCCCCTGCCAGTGGGCTGTCGCAATGATCAGCAAGATGTAGCCGAGCCAAAATGCACATAGGCGAGCCGAAAGCTCGCTTAGTTAGGGTTTGCCTATTTTGGAAACACGCAAAACTCTTTCTGAGTCGTCAAGGGTCGTCGGGCGGTAGCGTTACTGTCTGCTTTGCAGATTTGAAGGGTGTGGGTCGATTGGGACTTAGCAGGATTGACAAAGACCGACAGACTAACCGTATTAGTTCAGTGACTTATTTGCGACGATGCGGAGATGAACTGCTTCAGATCTATCGTTCGTGGGCACATTATAATATGTACCCTGTTAAGGTCACCCCAAAGACCATATTGGCGATGATGACTTACCTGCGACGATACAGAGAGAAGGGGTTTATCGTTCGTGGGTACCGGTGAATCTGCATGTTTCCCGCATCGTTCTTCGCAATCATAGAAGGTACTCGAGGGTGCCATCATTGTGTGCAAACCCCTGGCACAGGTGGCTTGCGATTGCCATTACTTTCGCAAACTGCTGTAACTCCGATGAGCTGAGGGACCAGCATATCTGACAGCAGAGGCTGTTATCGCCGCTCAACTTCCAACGTTCGCCATGACAAGTATGTTTCAACGTTGCCAAATCACATAAAGACAACACTTGTTTTGCACGCGATATTACTATCACGATGGTGCCTCTGATCTAGACTATTCAAGTTATATGACAATCGTCTTGCTATGATTCGCAAGATCGACCGAGCCGGCGCCGAGGAAGAGTGCAAAGCTCAATCCAAAGCCAAAGGCTTTCCCGAGCAGCACATACAAAGTCCTAGGTAATCTGATCTCGGCATCCGCTTCAGACCTGGGGGCCGGATGCTTAAACGAGCATCCAGGATCCAGTACCCTGAGACGGACTCTTCAATGCCACGAGGCGAGTAGCCATCTTTCTGGGTCTTGGCGACCACCTCCTCACCGGTAAGCTCGGTTCAGACCGGCTCTCGTCTTGTGCGTTTATGCGGACCTTTCCACGGCTTTTTGCCACGTTTGTAAACAAGTTTGGCCATTCATTGGTTCTCCCTGCTCAAAGGCGCGCCAAAATCCGCACAGAACGAGTCGTCGAGCTCGTGGCCGGCGAGTGCAAAACGTCGCACCGTACTCACATCTTACTTCTCACGCGTTGAATCATCCAGGGTTCACTGGCAGCGCTACCTGTATTGATTTTATCTCGGTTCTCTTGGCGGATGGTCGCGAGCATATAAAGTGAGCAGTTCTATTATAATGAACCCCATCCGCGATGGCCTCACTGTACCGTCTAGAAACTGGTGCCATCCTTGCAGCCACTCTCCGTAAAGTCGTCACTGCTTGCTTCAGCTATTCGGTCGTCCTATCTTCTGCCGCTCTTTCATCCAAGCCATTTGAGGATCCCCACGTTCTCGACATGTTCAACGCCCCGGTGAAGCTTCGAGAGAGGAACACCTCCAACGAACCATTGAAAATACTTAGCTCCCGTTCTACCGCACGTGTAACATCGAGGGCAGGTCGTCCACATCCAGTGAGCGCATACAACAACGCATTAGATTTGCCGTGGTCTCTTCCCCCTCCTATCACTTTCGATGGTCCCGCTTGCCCGCCACGTATGTCACAATTGAGCCTGCAAAAACGCCGTCTGCAACGTTAAAACTTTACCCGTTCTCTAAGAGGAGATCATAGGTTTTCCACTGTATCATGTAGCAATTTTACGTCAAAATCAGAACCCGTTTACCGGCTATTTGATGGGCCATCCCGCCGTGTCACTTGTTACCGATATCCGACATCGCAGAATGAGGTGTGTAGTTGCGTAACCTTCTCATTATTTCATCACCCTCTTATCGCCTTGATTCACTAGCGGTATTCCTTCAAACACATTTCCTTATCTCTCTGTTTATCCAGCGCGTTCGGCTGGTTCGCGTTCAAGGATAACCTGAACCTTTTCATATAATGACAGATATCCATGACAGCAATACCTGCCTCCGTTACGTTTTTATCATCAGAATCTGCTGCAATAAAGCAAGAAACCCAGTTAATCTAGTACCTTTGTGGTCTGGTCTCTGATGCCGTCGATTGATAGATGTATCAGAATGGATAGATATCCGGCGTTCCTGTTGAATGTCACCGTCACATTCGGCATACCTTGGCCACTTTTCTTTTCCACTTTGCTTTGCACGATGCCACTGCCTAGGACTCGTGCCGGAATATTGTATTCGTCTCCGTTGTGCTATGAACTGTCACATGTAGCCCTAATAGTGCCATTCCGTATATCTCTGTCTGATCTGACACGGAGGCCTTTCGTATATTATATCGTTTGGGGTGCTAATGTTACAATTGAGTCACATCAGGAGAATGGAGACAAAGTCGAACTTAATGAGAGCCAATAAACGATCAGGGTAAGAAGCGCACACCTTTTGCACTTGGGATTACAAAAGGGTGGTGCATACAGCTGATCCACGTTAAGAGAGGACAACACACGTACCGAAGCAAGATACACTCTCATTGATGACAACGTTTCAGAATCTGCCTTTTGTGTCCACGATTCAGCGTTACGACGAAACTTGGGGGTTTGTTACATTTGGTTCAGCACTTGTATAGTATCGGTCAACCAAAGTTATAGACAAATACTCGTATCATCTTCGTCGTGAAAAGGTCGTCTATGGATTCGCAGAGAGTGTTAAACGGATGATTTTACATTCTATATGGTGATGGGAACGGAGATCGTGCGGAGACGAACAAGGATGGTGAAAGGTGCTAGTGCATAGCGCTGGTGATCCTGAGCTGGTAACACAGATGAGGTTCGGGATCATGCAGAAAAACTGGAAAAAAGTCATCTCAGTCTGTCAATCAACTCCAGATTTTTCGTGGAAGCAACAACGAGGCGCCAATGCAAACGCAAACAAGCGACAGGAGATAATGGTACACAAACCACGCATGTTCGGGAGTTTTGATAGAAATTGAAAACATGGACGTAGCCGAGGCGGGTCCAATGGTACGCATGATCGAAACAAGCAATTGAGCGATTCCGTTGGTAGCTCCGAGAGAAGCTCGGTTGGGGGAGGCTGCTGTGATATAGATGAAGATGAAAGCTATATACACCTCGATTAGTAGTGCGGGCTTGTGATTAGCGGATAACAGCTCACCATAGCCCAAATTCAATACCATCGCGGCGGCGAGTTGCACCCCGACTAGGGACCAAACCATCCAAGTCAATCCCTGGATTCGAGCGAGAGCGTTGATCAACGGAAGAGTAAGAACCATAGGAATGCCGGACGCCATAGCGGCAGAATAAATAGCCTTGGA
>JBBPQL010000496.1:0-24187 GCA_038092515.1 Boletus subparvulus | reverse complement strand
GAGGTCAACAGCATCATTGAGTGTTGAAATTGCGTGCTCGAGGTCACTTAGCTCCCCGAGGCGCTCGAAACGAGCTTTGAAGGAGTTGCCGAGGGTATCAAGAACGCCAGGGGTGTCGGGGTGATCATGAGGGGTGAAGTCAACAGCATCCCTGAGCGTTGAAATTGCGTTCTCCAGGTCGCTCAGTTCCCCGAGGTGCTCGAAACGAGTGATTAAGGAGTTGCCAAGGTTGCTAAGGCGAGCAGGCTTGTCAGGATGACCACCAGGGGTAAGGTGAACAGCATCCCTGAGCATCAAAATTGCGTGCTCGAGGTCAGTGAGCTCCCCGAGGCGCTCAAAACGAGTGAAGAACAAGCTGCCAAGGTTGTTAAGACAGGTGGGCTTGTGGGGGTGACCATGAGGAGTGAGGTCAACGGCATCCCCGAGCACCGAAATTGCATGCGTGAGGTCACTAAGCACCCCGAGGCGCCTGAAACGAGTCATCAAGGAGCCACCGAGGTTGTTTAGATGGCCAGGCCTACGAGGGTGACTGTGAGGGGTGAAGTCAACAGCATCCCTGAGCCTCAAAATGGCATCCTCGAGGTCACTCAGCTCCCCGAGGCGCTTGAAGCGAATGATCAGGGAGGTGGCGAGGTTATTGAGATAGGTAGGCTTGCGAGGGTGATCATGAGGGGTCAGGTCAACAGCATCCCTGAGCATCGAAATTGCACCCTCGAGGTCACTCATCTCTCCAAGGCGCGTGAAACGGGTAAAGAAGGAGCTGCCGAGGTCGTTAAGACAAGCAGGTTTATCGGGATGACGATGAGGGGTGAGGTCAAAAGCATCCCTGTACCTCGAAATGGCATCCTCGAGGTCACTAAGCTCCCCGAGGCGCTTGAAACGAGCGACGAAGGAGTTGCCGAGGCTATTTAAATGGCCAGGCTTGCGAGGGTGACCATAAGGGGTGAGTTCAACAGCATCCTTGAGTGTCGAAATTGCGTCCTCCAGGTCGCTCAGCTCCCCGAGGCGCTCAAAACGAG
Organism: Boletus subparvulus; assembly: GCA_038092515.1. NCBI lineage: Eukaryota > Fungi > Basidiomycota > Agaricomycetes > Boletales > Boletaceae > Boletus > Boletus subparvulus. Next base: position 23,168 of record JBBPQL010000496.1, on the reverse strand, counting down.
TGATCAAAGAGTTTCCAAGGTTGCCAAGTCGAGCAGGCTTGTCAGGGTGACCACGAGGGGTAAGCTCAACAGCATCCCTGAGCGTCGAAACTGCGTGCTCGAGGTCACTCAGCTCCCCGAGGCGCTCGAAACGAGTGATCAAGGAGTTGCCAAGGCTGCTAAGATGGCCCCGTTTGTCAGGGTGACCACGAGGGATGAGGTCAACAGCATCCCTGAGTGTCGAAATTGCTTCCTCCAGGTCACTTAACTCCCCGAGGCGCTCGAAACGAGTGATCAAGGAGTTGCCGAGATTTCCAAGTCGAGCAGGCTTGTCAGGGTGACCACGAGGGGTAAGCTCAACAGCATCCCTGAGCATCAAAATTGCGTGCTCGAGGTCATTCAGCTCCCCAAGGTGGTCGAAACGAGTGAAGGACAAGTTTCCAAGGTTGTTAAGACAGGTGGGCCTGTGGGGGTGACCATGAGGAGTGAGATCAACAGCATCTCCGAGCGTCGAAATTGCCTGCGCAAGGTCATTAAGCTCCCCGAGGCGCTTGAAACGAGTTATCAAGGAGCCGCCGAGGTTGTTTAGATGGCTCGGCCTACGAGGGTGACTAAGAGGAGTGAAGTTAACAGCATCCCTGAGCATCGAAATGGCATCCTCGAGGTCACTCAGCTCCCCAAGCCGGTCGAAACGAGTGAGCAAGGAGTTGCTGAGGTTGTTAAGATAGATGGGCTTGTGAGGGTGACCATGAGGGGTGAGGTTAACAGTATCTCTGAGCGTCGAAATTGCGTCCTCAAGGGCACTCAGCTCCCCGAGGCGCTCGAAACGAGTGATCAAGGAGTTGCCGAGGTTGTTGAGTTGAGTAGGCTTGTGGGGGTGACCATGGGGAGTGAGGTTAACAGCATCCTTGAGCATTGATATTGCATACTCAAGGTCATTCACCTCCCCGAGGCGCGCGAAACGAGTGAAGAGGGAGTTGGCGAGGTTGCTTAGATGTTCAGACTTGTCAGGGTGACCATGAGGGGTGAGTTCAACAGCATCCCTCAGCGTTGATATTGCGCGATGGAGGTCATTCAGCTCCCCGAGGCGCTCGAAACGAGTCAAGAAGGAGTTGCCAAGGTTGTTGAGTTGAGTAGGCTTGCGGGGGTGACCACGAGGAACAAGGTCAACAGCATCTTTGAGCAACGAAATTGCATCTTCGAGGTCACTCGGCTCCCCGAGGCGCTCGAAACGAGCTTTCAAGGAGTTTCCGAGGTTGTTAAGACAGCCTGGCTTGTAAGGGTGACCATGAGGGGTGAGGTTAAGAGCATCCCTGCTCCTCGAAATTGCATCCTCGAGGTCACTCAGCTCCCCGAGGCGATTGAAGCGACACAATAACGCCAAACCGAGATTCGCTAGTCCTCCGAAGTACTGGTCATCCCAAACCGAAGCAGACCTGATCAACTCTTCCATAAGTGTGATTGCTCGTTGCAGGTCGACTACATCACCAAATCGTTGGAAGCGGTTTATCAACTGGACACTTGAAATCCATGGGTGCTCGTTTGTTAAACGTGAAGTCAAATCCTCCACCACCAACTGGCCATCCGCCTTAACAGGGACCGCTCGACACTTGGCATGCAGTTGGAGCACGAAAGTCGCAGTTCGCTTTTCACGACTCTCTGTAGAGCTGAACTCAATTGCCTCACGCAGCAATTCCTCAGCCCGTGCTCCCTCCACTTCATCTCTCCACTTCTCGAATCGCGCGAAATGCACTGTGGCCAGCTGGATCAACGTGGAAGGACGGTCAACGTGGCCGACAGGACGGGCAGAGAGCGCGTTGCGATACAAGCCGAGGGGGACCTCGAGGGAGATATCTGTGACCTCGACCTGACAGTAGATGAATTTTGCCATCGCCAGGTTTGACTGCGCAGCCGCACGACCAGGATGGTACAACGGACAAATACTGAGCGCCCGCTCAAACTCTTCGATGGAACGCTCCAGATCCCGTTTCTCCCCCTGCTTTCGGTAACGCGAGAGAGCGTCGTGACCTTGGTTTGTCGCATCTTCTAGCTCGCCTCGGAATTCTGTGGTTGACTATGGACATACAGTGATTAATGAGGATCGTGTTGACAAAAGTCGCCCACATACGCGATGGGGACCAAGGACCCTCGACGGTGATGAAGATGAATCGCTGTTCTCGCACTTCCGCCGTTTGACAGTGACCAAAATGGATGAACACGAGGATACAACGTCCCCGTCCTTTGGGAAGAGGGTAAACGCTTCCATGGTGTCAGTACCCAGAACCTTGTGCAAAACGCAGTCCCACTCACGAACGTCTTTTGCACTGCGGTCCAATAGTTGCCCCACGGTGATTGTTAACTTTCGCAGCTGCTCCCCAGCACCTAACATGGGATGGAATTCGAAGGATGCATAGACCTCAAGACAAACGGTAGCTGACAGATCTGACGGTCTGCGAACTCTGTCAGGGCTACTCCCAGTTGGAAAAGGGGGACCTTACACTGGGATCGGCCCACTCCATTCGACGACATCGTCATTCACTGACGAAGGCTTATTTTCGGTTCTCCATTCAAGGCCATTGTGATGCACCACGGTGTAAAAGCCGGAGGGGACTCGCCTAAGGCCAAGAACGATATCGGTCGCTCGGATACCTACCTTGTTATTAGCAATCTTTGCAAACTGTGTGTAGAAACGAATTTCATACGCGTAATAACCCATTCTTCGTTCTCGCCAGTGTGCGTCGCAGAGCCTGAGGAAGAGGGAACACGTGGGGTTTCCTCCTCCACTCGCTCCTGCACCTCGCATTCGGAGTAGACGCCGGGCGTTTGTATGCTGTCCTGCCAGATAGGTCAGTCGGCAAAGTAGCAGCTAGGCCTCGCAACTCACACTCAGGGCACAATATGGCGTCGTCCTTGATTCAAGTCGTGTCTCGCAACCCTCAGCCAGGCTGCCAGACGTATCCGATTCAGGTCGTGATCGTTTTTCTCCGGTTCCCGCTGTGCTGATCATTCTGGCTTAAGCCGGGAAAGTGAGCTGTTGAAGTATGCAGCGAGGCACATATGTACATACCTGGAGCGCTTTCCAGTCCATAATCGCTCCCACAGCTTGCCCGCGGAGTCCGACACCTAAGCAAGGGCAGTGCATGGAGCAGCCCGAAAGCAGCAAGATTCTGAGTGCTGTGCAGCACTGCGTTGGCTGACCGAGCGTCTGTTTCAGGCGGTGTCGAATATGTTCCCCTGCACGCGCTGATAGGCTTTTGTTTGGGATAGTTTGCGCACTTGTCGGGTGCGTCTCATCCTCCGCTGGCAAGTAGGGGAAAGCTGACATGTGGCCTCACAGAGTCCCAGATGCGGCGAAACTTTGGAACCGCGTTTAGGTGTATTTAGAGCGCTCCGTGAGTCCTTTTTCCATGACCGGTGCCTCTGGTTACTGGTAATCTATGTGGTTGCATTCACCTGACGCGTAGAGGAAAAACGTCCGACCTCGCCATCGCTTCTTCCGTGTTCCAATCCTGCCTCAACACCGAGCTTTGTCGCCGTACTCAAGTGCCCAACGCTGACAAGGTACTTTCCTGCTTTGCGTTCGTCGGTGTGTGTGGTGCTGACGAGACTCCTTGCCAAAAACTCCGTCACGAAATCAAAACCGGAACGCAATCAAAAGATCGTCACCGCCATCCGACACTCTCAAGATGGTTAGGCGGCCAGTCTCGCCGCGTCGTCTTTCGTTAGGTTACCCGTCCCCGTCTTCGTTTCATTTTCCCTTGCGTTTTTTTGTGTTCTTCTTGACCGTGTCTGGGGATTGTTGAGATGAAGGAAGACGACAAAGTCGGAACACTGTACCCAGGATGCGAATGCTGGGTGTCTTCCCCTGTTCCCGTCCCGCACGTTCGGGGTAGACGTGGGGCGTTTGTATGCTGCCTTGCCAGGGAGGTCAGTCGGTAAACTAGCAGCTAGGCCTCAATACCGAGGACGGCGACGTCCTTGAATCATGTCGGGTCATCGTTGCTTCAAGTTAGACCGGGAAAGTGAGGTGTTGAAGTATGCAGCGGATTGCTGTGGTCGAGGCAAGGGGACTTGAAGGCTGTTAGTTATGGCCAGGACGATTCCGTTCTGGCGGTAGCGGTCTATCGAAAGCACCGCATTAAAGGGGACAAGCTTGTTTGAGACATGAAGGAGTCGGCGAAGGATGTGTTGCTCTACTAATACTACCGTGACATGTACACAAGAAGACACCTACATGGATGAACGGAAGCCACGTGGCGAATGACGCGTCAGGACTAGACGAACCCATTTATACGGCGAACTGTGCAGACTTTGACACCATCGGCCTGAAAAAAAAAACACACTAAGCACACATAAGCCTCTGAATGGTTTCGAGGATGTTTGTGGTCGCCAACAACCTCCGTACTGCCAAGTGTCCTCATGCCCAAGCGAGTGATATTAGAGCGAAGCAGAATGACTGCTTCGCGAATGTGTTCCAGTGGCATGCGAAGGAAAACAACAATGGTAAAATATAACCTCATCTAGAAGTGAATTGCCTTTCCATATGCCGACATGGCAGCCTCCTTGAATGCCTCGCTGAGCGTGGGCTAGGGAGTAGGAAACGTCAACGTATTGCATACAACGAACGACACAGAAACATACGTGAGCGTGAGTTGTACGAGCGATATCTTCCGAGCTTGCGCCGTACTCCAAAGCAAGGACGGCTTCCGAGATCATCTCACCAGCATTAGGGCCTTTACTCCGATTAAATACTCTTCTCCGTGAAAAACGTGACAAGGAAAACTCACCAATAATGTGTACACCGAGAATCTTGTCGGTCTCCTTCTCAGAAAGGAACTTGACAAAGCCCTCGCTGTCAAGATTCGTCTTGGCTCGGGAGTTGGCAGCGAAGGGGAATTTTCCAATATTGTATTGAACGCCGGCGGCCTTGAGGTCTTGCTCGGTTTGACCTACCCAGGCAACCTCGGGGTGGGTGTAGACGACAGAAGGAATGCCGTTGTAGTTGACGTGGCCGTGTCCGGATTTGAGGTATTCGACAGCAGCGATACCTTCCTCCTCAGCCTTGTGTGCGAGCATGGGTCCGAAGGTCACGTCACCGATACACTTGATGTTCTTGACCGAGGTGCTGAACTGGTCATCGATGATAATGCGACCCTTGTTGTCTTTCTCGACACCAATAGCCTCAAGGTTCAGACCCTCCGTGTAAGGACGACGACCGACCGAAACCAAAACGACGTCGGCTTCGAGCTATGATAGACAAGGTTACACTCTTAACACCCAAGATATCGGTCCTCGACTTACGGTCTCTTCCTTGTCGCCCTTGGCAGATTGCGTCTTGACGAGGACTTTTCCGTCAGCCTTGTCAGCGGACAGGACCTTGGTGCCCAACTTGAACTTGATGCCTTGCTTCGCCAGAATCTTCTGGAATTGTTTGCTGTAAAGACCCATCAGAGCAAGCGCGACCTCGGCGTGCGTGCTACACTCACGCGACCTCCTCGTCAATGCCAGCACCGCCGATGCCACCAAGGAACTCAACAACAGTAACCTCAGCGCCAAGTCGACTCCAAACACTTCCCATCTCCAAACCAATAATACCACCGCCGATGACCACCATCTTATCTGGTACCTCTTGGAGCTCCAGTGCACCTGTCGAGCTAACGATCTGCTTCTCGTCTATTTGAATGGCGCCTCCTGGGAATGGTGTAACTTCTGAGCCGGTAGCAATGATGACGTTTTTTGCCTCGATTTCCGTCTCGCCACCCTCGAGAAGTTGTACAGCGATACGTGTTGGGGAAACGAAAGAACCGGAACCCTTTATGTAGTCTACCTTGTTTTGCTTGAAGAGCATCTCGATACCCTTTGTAAGCCCGACGACTGATTGGTCTTTGGCCTTCAACATCTGAGGCAGGTTGAGTGAAACCCCGGAGACTATACTCGGTTGAATGAATGGGCTCATATCGTGATGAAGGCGAACATTGCGCACCCTCAATACCACGCTTTTCAAGGTCATGCTTTGTTTGGTGGTAAATATGTGAGTTGTTGAGCATGGCCTTTGACGGTATGCATCCGACGTTCAAACACGTTCCACCAAGCGAACCACGCTTCTCGATGCAAGCGGTCTGGAATTCGTTAGTAAGTGTGCGCGAGTGACGCGGATGATCCGGATACCTTCAAACCGAGTTGCGCGGCCTTGATGGCTGCGACATAACCACCAGGGCCTACACCAGCGGTCAAAACACGCCATCCGTTTGAGCATCTTGGCTTACCTCCGCCAATAACGACAGCGTCATACGACCCGGAAGGTGTCGCGAGTCCACGGTGAGCTTGCCATGCTCCGAGTTGAACGGTGGTATGCCGCAACCGCTGTGCGACGTGCTAGTAGCAAGAACGTCAGGAATGGTCATTGGCTTTAGTACAAAACTTACTCTTTGCGTTGTTCTCTGCAGCTGCAACATGATTTTGGATGACAAAGAGGAAAACCGGGCAGAAACGGTCACATAATACGTGTGACACAAGTCACGTGACCCGTGAAGTGTGACACGGTGCTTCAAGAAGGCGCTCACTGCACGGTGGGAGCTGTGCAACGTCGCACATCTTCCGAAAGTTTTATTTGACCTCACCATCAATAGTTGTGAACCTGTGCTGTATCCTTGGCGATCGTTTTCTTGACTCCTCAAAGGGCCGAGCTGTAACATCTCTGATCGTGGAAAAGGAACGACATGCAACGGTCAGGCCGACTGGTAGAATGTCTGTGCAGTGTTACCGAAGTCGAAGTCAGTGACGACAATGGGCGGTAGGCAGGTGAGCGAATATCACTCCAAAGGTCATCTGACAAAGGGTAGTAACGTGTTGCCATTTCAAGTAGACAGGAGCCATCAAATCCTGCACTGGTACCGCCTCTACCACACAGGCCCCACGCCCCTGATAACGTGAGACGCCCGAGAGGCATGTATTTAAAACAGTGGCGTTGTACAAATGCCTTGCGGCGGCGCCCCTACTTCCATTTCACGTCTTCTGGCAAGATCATCAGTTCGTTATGACGCTTTCTGCATCCGGTTCTTTCCATTCGTTTCCTTCAACGTCCCGGGATGCTGTCAGGTGCAGTCCTTCCAGTAGCGCGAGCATGGAGCGTTTTCTACAAATCACGGGCGAAGTGGTACGTTCTATGACACTCGCCAATGCACCCTTATCTCACCGCCTGGAAGACCAATCCAGTACTTCTTGGTATGCGCGCGCTTTGCCCCCTTGAATGACCAGTCTTAGTTGGCTTTCTAGAAAATTTCATTGTAGAACACCCAATGGTGCATTCTGCAATCATGTTTGGACATGGAAGATACAATGCAGGCATTCTTATCCGCCTGGAGGAAGGTTATAAGATCGATACAAGTGACGCAAAGCAAGTGGAAGAGACAAGAAATAAGCTTCAGTAAATCTAATTTATACTATTCGAGGAACTCGGTCTCACAGACGCGTCAAGGCTTGTCATCGAACGCATGAACATGTTTACGCCCCAACACGCTCGGGTACAGAAAGAGGTTTGAACCATGTTCCTGAGAGGCATTTCAAAATACCGATCAGAATTCCTCTAGATGATCCTCTTTGCAGCGCCCGCGAAGCCCTTTATCTATACCCCTCTCAGCCCTGCTCGGGTAAACAGACGGGATACCCTAGCCGAATACAACGACGAGATCAACGCACTTTACAAGACCATAGCTCAAGCTGCACATATGGCATTGAAACCACCCAAGATCTGGAGCCCCAAGAACTCCTTAACGTATGTGCGGGGTATCATAGTTGCCGTATTGGGCAAGAGGCTTGATGACGATGCCGACCTTTTCAACTACGGAACAGATAGGTATGCCCTTTTCAAATTGCTCAAAATACCCCTCCAGAATCCTTACCTTCTCTCCGCAGTCTACAAGCAACACGCATCCGGATAATACTCTACCACGCCCTCCAAAGCACCGCAAAAACCGACACCCGAAAGCTCTCAGGTAACATTGTTTACCAGTACCCCACTATCGTTGGCCTCGCTACTTTCGCAACTCGTGTCGCACTTGCATGTTTCCGTCATAGGACCGAGTCGAGTATAGCGCGGTGCCTCGAGATGAAGAAGATGGTCCAGTCCCACACTCTGGACTTTCGAGAACACCAGCCCTCGATGCCGCCACTTCACGATGACGTTGTCTTGATCACTGGTACAACGGGCCTCTTCGGCTCAAACTTATTAGCACAATTTTTGCAGAGCCCGAAAGTCGCACGCGTCTATGCCCTCAATCGCAGGAAAAGCAGACCAGGCTCTATGGTGTCGAGACAAGCAGCATTAATACAAGCGTCTGGATTGGACCCCGCTATAGCTCATCATCCAAAGTTGACTTTCCTCGAGGCAGACGCCAGTCGAAGCCATCTTGGTGTACCCCCAGAACAATACGAGCAGGTACTTTGAGCTGATGTCGAGATGTATGTCTTGGTAGACTGACGGTACGCTTGCAGCTTCTCTCATCCGTGTCCCACATCGTGCATAACGCATGGCTATCTACATACGACGACCACTTACCCCTCAGCATCTTTGACGGTAGTTTTCGCATGCTCCGCGACCTGGTCAATTTCGCCCTTTCCAGCCGCCTTCCCGTCCCACCCCGCCTCTTGTTCATAAGCTCAACAGACGCACTCCACGGGAGCTCCCTCAAATACACCTCTGAAAAGGAAGGAGCAGCAGGCCCAGCTGCCTCCGAGGGCCCAGTCGGCGCATGCAATGCAACCGGCTGCGGCGTGTATGGCGAGTCAAAGTGGGTAGGCGAGCAGATTCTTGCAGCCGCTGCGTCCGAAACCCCTCTCCGGCCGATCATCGTCCGGGTAGGCCCATTATGCGGCGCAGCGAACGGGCGCTGGCGAGAAGAAGCCTATTTCCCCATGATCGTGCACCTCGGCGTCACATTAGGGGCACTTCCTAAAATCGACGAGGTGGTCGTTCTTGATCATACCTCACCCGTCGTTGGCTGATCGTGCATACCCTCACTCAGGTCGTGCATTGGATACCGGTTCACACCGCAGCCCAGGCCGTGGCAGAGATGCGCGATTCATTGTCCACATATCTCCACGTCACCCATCCCTTCCCCATCTCCTCCCTCTCCCTCCTCCGCTGCATCAGCGATCAACTCCAGCTCCCCCTCATCCCCCTCGCCCAATGGACCGCCAAACTCGAGGCCCAAGTCCACTCGACGCCTCTTCCTTCGTCGTCCTCCAAACTCGAAGACCCAGCGCTGACACTGCTGCGACACGTCCAGCGCGCACGGGATCCCACCGCGATCGACGCAGTGCCCCCGCGGATCTTTGACCACGTCCGGATCGCATCCGACGAGGCCTGGTTTGCATCGCCGACGTTGCATGGCGGCGTGAACGCCCTAGGGGCCAAGGACGTCAGGCTCTGGCTGCGACATTGGCGGGAGGTGGGCATCATCCCTCCGGGACTGGGCTTGTCGTAAGCGTACTTGTAGGTGTCTCGGCCCGTGCGGAGTTGTGTGTTTGTTGCGCGGTCGCGTCTACGCTAAACCTTGCTCCAGGTATCATGTCAATGCGCGAGATGAAATCATAATAAACTTAACACTCGACTATATCACGTTTGTTTCGTGTTCGCTCCGGGTGACTGCCGAGTTGCATTATCACGGCGTGCGCCAATAACATTCGACCCAACCTAGCTGTAGGTTGTTTTTCGTAGGTTCGACCACTGCGGGCCGGAGCGTCAGGCCGGTAACGACCATTCAGTCAAACGTCGGCCCTTCGTGTTTCGCAGTGGTGAACAAAAAAGTCACTCGGGCGCACAGTGCCAAGTAAAAACAAGTCTAGACATCGCCAATGCTCGATCCAATTCCAACTCTACAGACCCGGTACGCGCTACAAACCAGACTCTACAAATCAATCCCGACGCGTCAGTCCGTCCATGCCAACCCCTTCTCACAACGCCATCGTAATCCCCATCAAGACTGGCCAAATCACAAACACGAACCGAAACTTGAGCTTCTCCACATCCACACCCTTCCGCCCCGCACTCGCCGCGCGCTGCCCCTGATCCGGTACCCCACCCCCCGTTGTCGTCCCCGACGGCGGCGGGACCCCCGAAGACGTCGTCGATCCGCCGAGTCGGTCGCTTGCGCTCGTTGTGCTAGTCATGGTCCAAGTGGACGAAGATCCCGTGGTCGTAGGCACCGTCCTAAACCCAGATCCAGATCCAATCCCAGTCTCAGTTCCGGTTCCGGTCCCACTCTGCGTCGCCAACGCCACAACGCCGCTCCCCGTACCTGTACCCGTGACCGATCCCGTCGTCGTATTCGCAGGTATAATTGCAAAATCAGCCGAATAGATCACCGTATCGATCGGCTTGCTGGTCGTAAACCGGAGCGTGCTGTATGTGCGTCCATCACGACACAGCCAAGAGAGCGAGATAGCGCGAGCAGCACAAGGCAGCATATCGTCAGCGCAGTATTCAACGTAAGACTCGGTCGGATCTCCCATCTCGACGAGATGAGATCTCGGTTTGGGTGGAGCGATGCGCGATGCAAGATGCTGTTCGACACTGCCATCCCGCCTGCTTCGCGTTCCTCGGTCACGGGTCACGCTTGCCCCGCGCTCGTCTGGATCTCGATTGCTCCGAGGAGGTTCTACCATCACGACACCCACGATAAACTCGGACATCAATCCGAAGGCCATGGCAAAGGCAAAGGCAAAATGTGAAAGGGTGAGATGAACAGGCACTTCGGCCTGTGAATCGTGATCACAACAACGTAGGCACCGAGGAGACAAGCACCCGCCCCGCCCAAACCCGAAAAGCGAACAAGAGATCCAAAGAAAGACACCTACTACTTGAAATTGTACCCCTGCTTCAATACCCACCCTGGCACCGTCACCTGACGCGTCTTCGTCTTAGGATCCACGCCCGAAGCGAGTTGAACGAGGAAGGTCTATCGTGTGTCACGATTCACCATCATCGTGACCAATCAGCATCAGCCATCGTCAGCTTCGTCGTGCACACATACGGACGACGGAAAGCTTACGTCCGTGTTGCACCACAACGAGATATCGAGTGGACCCATCTCGCTTAGTACCGGGTACTTCCAATCCTCGGTCCAGCTTACGAGCGTCGGTTGATCCGCCGACCAAACTGTCGCTTGGATCGGTTGTGTCGGGTAGACCGAGGCGAAGACGAGTGGGAGGCAGGCTCCGACGAGGAGGATGTACGTATGGAACATGGCGTGGTCGTTCTTTTGATCGCGTTGGTTTCGTTCTTTTACGGAATGGAAAGGATCGAGAGAATCAAGGGAGAGACGATACAGACCCGCTGCAGGAACGAACGCGAAATGGACAGTGGGCGAGATGAATTCTATGATGAAAAGAGGGTAGAAGACAAGGGTTGATAATGAAAGAAAACTCAGGGGACCGCGGCGCGACCAGTCACGTGCAAAGAAAATCAACCATGGTATTGAGAATCATTCGAGTAATCGTGATCTAGCTAAACTAACTAAGGAATGTAAACGGTAAACGAAAGGAATACAAGTGGATAATTAGACTACACCCTTTCATTTCTAGAGTACCATCAGATAAAAAAGAAAAAAAGCCAAGGAACATACGTCACAACATTCATTAATCGTGAGAGAAATTAAGGGTGGAGTCCCAAGTCCCAAACCATCAACAGCGCGTTTGATCCTCCCCGAGTGCAAGGGCGGGAGGTTACGGCCGACCACATTCAGACACCGATTCGTCGTTCACAGATCACATCATTCGCTCCTTGACTTGCACAGCTCGGAGCCATATTTCACCGGGATGGCTAGTCACACCTCCGTCAGTCCGGCATCGCCCACACCTCAAACGAGACACTAACCTCTTTTCGCGCAAGATCCGCCACACACGCCTATTCTCCTTTTCTTTTTCGTTCCGAATCTTGGTGGCAAGAGTCTCCGCTCTAGGCGGGAACACGCCAGGCCCGCAGCGCACTTGAAGATCTACAAGACCTTCGTTCGTCCCTTCCGACTCGAGGACCACGGTACCGTACCAGCCGGGATCGATATAGAATCCGTCAACATTGGGAATGGGAGCGCGGCCAGCGCGCGGGCGGGAGTGGACCTGGCCTTGGGAAGGTGGGACAGGGGGGCGGACAGTAAACTTGGAACGGTGTACCCAGCGAACGACGTCGTGCAGCGCGCCGTGCGGACTGTAGTAATGTGTGATGCGTGAGTATGGGTCGAACGAGAGTTGGAGCAATACGCACGTTTCCGTTCGAGCTCGGTCTTGCAACAATTGCAGGTTGGTCGCAATCTCGCGCCCCCATGGACGTACGTCAATGTAGACGATAGGATTACAATGGGGATTGTGCGTCGTAGAACTACCGATTCGAATGGCCCGATGAAAGTATGAAGGAGAAAAGGCCAGGCTGTGGAAGTATGGCGACAATTCACCCATACGGGAGTATCTATAATCTAGATCCTGTAAAAGCTGAGTGTCGGAGGCTGCTTGTCAACACAATCCGAGGAAAAGCGTACCACAAGATAGCTCCCGTCCCACACCAGTCGACCGAGGTTTCCTTCGTCCCCGACAGCAACGTCCCAAACGATATCGCCCACCCGGAGAAGCTTGGTAACACCGGAACGTTTCAATTCAGCTTCGCATTCCATGAGACTCGCATCAGATAACCAGTCGCCCTCGGGCGAAGGTACAAAGACCCTCAAAACCGGTGCACGTCCGAGCCGATAGAGGGGTGATTTAAATTTGGAAACCCCTGGCGATAAGGTACTTGAGCTTCGGTCGTTCTTCCCATGAGAATGGTTACGAGAGTGAGAATAGGAAGATGTCGGGGATGCCGCCCGGCTGGATACACTGTGTTGACGAGTGCCTGGACGTGATGTATTCGTAGCCTGGATCGATTTGGCCATCAAAAGTGTCTTCAGGTACCTGGCCTCGGATTCGGCCTGAACACGGAGCCGGAGAACCACTCGGGTGTAAGCCCGCGTGGTGAGTGCCAAGGCAAGTATATCTGGCGCATCAGAGGTCGTCCGAGCATCCCGGTTCGCCATTTGAGGTTTCAAGTATGCAGCGGAAAGCCGAGCATACTGATGTGTTGGCATCGCCACGCCTCGTAGATAGTTGTGGAGATCCTACAGGCCATGTCAATAGATGCAAACGCAGATATGGTGTTGAACTTGCCTTCAGCGATAACGCAAGCGGCTCTGCCCATTCATAGTCCCATTTCGAATACCCGACCGTGCTCAGATAACGTTCCAAGACAAATTCACGAAGAATTCTGCTCTGGAACAATTCCCGGACTTGCTTGTTCGCGCTGTAGAGTGCAAGCCATTCGGAATAGGACAGGTACGACAGAAGCAGTGGGAGAAGATTCGCGTCCGACAACAATGGCATGATCGGGAAATACGTCGGAGGGGGTGTTGGTTCACGAGGTTGCTCCTCCACCTGTTCGCTGTCCTTAGATAGTTGCTGTGCGACTACCTCTGCGACAACTGGCGGCGGGGCTTTTTCCAACCATTGACCACGGCGTTGCTGACGTGCAGCCTTGTAATTGTCAGGAGTGACTGGTGTCAGTGGCGACGTTTCTGGTAAGGAAGGCGGGGGTGTGCCAGGTAGCATGGGAACGTCGTCCGGAGATACAGGTGTCGATGGAACCTTTGGAATCGGAGGAGGGGTACCTGGCATCTTGACAAGTCCATCTTCACTTGAAGAAATATCTTCCTTACTCGCACCAGAGCATGTTGACCTCGGCTTCAACATTTTCACGCCTTCAACTCTCGCAAAGGGGTCGTCATCTAGGAATAAAGGATCACCCAGTTCAGGAATAACCTTGTGAAAAGGAGGTGTGCCTGTCTTCTGAGGGGTGGTAGGGCGTGCCTTGGTCAGGACGCGAGGTCGGGCGTGTTCAGAACCCGCGTCGCCCTTGCTGCCGGCAGAGGGAGTGCGTTCTAGCACCACGCGTACCAAACTACTCATGCTTGACTTGTGGGCCAGAGGCGGGGGCTCGGTTGGATATGATGTTTGACTGACAACTGGACCCAGGTCAACCTGGGGAACTCCGCGGAATACGGAGGAGATGGAACCGTTGCGGCGCGAGGGAGGAGAAGGCTCGAGAGATGCGTAATCGACGGGCGGAGAAGGATAGGGATTCCGGACTTTCATGTTCCCGTTGATTGGGGAGGCCAAGGGGGTCTTGCTGACTGGACCAGAGGGCTGCGGCGCAGCTGACATGGCAGAGAAGATCAGTGGTCCTTTGCGCAATGGACTCGCCAACTCTGCGTTTCCTGAGCGGAGCATGTCGTGCAACATGGGAGGTCGTGTGTGGGGCTCTGCGGAGGATGACAAGCTAGAGTGAGAGCTCTGTCGCGAAAGAGTTCGAACACGCTCAGAGAAGCTGGTGGGCGGGACGGTGGGTGTTGTGGAAGAACGATGAACTCGAGCGGCCACGCCGGAGGACGTGAATGGACGTGAAGTGAGCGAAGTGGCTGGTGACGGATTGTAGTCGACGGATGAGCGGCGAGGGTCATGGCGAACCTGTTGGTTTATAACACGTTAGTTTCAAAATATCATGTAAACATTCCAGATCCATTACGGACAGGATGTGAATTGCTTGAGCCGACGGGATCTAAGCGCCCGTCTGGGAGTGTTCTGACGTCAATTACCTAATACAAACAAGGTCAGTGCGAGTCGCAACAAACAGAGACAAACGAAAGCGGGCGGGTAGACGTCGATGGATCGTTGCTTGTACGTGAAAGCCGGTCAGCAAGGACGCCACTATCGGGTAGTGCATAGAGCGCCGGCAGGATAATCACCGAGCTCCATTGTTCGCACTACCGACGCCGGGCGCTGGGAACCCGGAGATGGGTTGCCCATATGTTTGATGAAATGCTACCAAATCGATCAGCAAAAGGAGGGGTGGCCTCACCTCAGCAGCAGGGGACACTGAGCTTTCTGACGTAGAGCTGCCATACGATCCGTTGGTTCTCCGGGTGGCATCGGTGTGGTGACTACTAGAAGAAAGACTGGAACTCGATCCGGGCTTCTGTGGCGAGGTGTAATGGCGGTGAGGGCTGGACGAGGGAGGAGGCTGGATGGCCATTTGCGACTCTTGCGAAGGTGGTGCGGGAGAAGTGTGATGCCGTATGGGTGGGGGATATGAACGAACTTGATTGACGACTGAGGTCACGTTGGCTGCAGATAAGGATTCTTCGAAGTCGAAGCCGGACGCAGGGGTCACTTGTCCGCGAACCACGGCGGGAGGGCTGGAGGGGCGGGAGAGTGATCTTGGTTGTTTTGGTGTGAGAGATTGGTTGCCAAGGGCTTCGCTTTTCGGATGGGCGACTTGTGGGCGAGTTTGGACCTGTCGAGTTGAAATCTTTCGCGGACTTTGTACCGTAGCAACCGCGCTCGGACAAGAAACAGCGGTGTTACAGATGTTCGGTACATCTACAGAAGCGTTGCTAGCTAGATGAACATATGGAAGTCAGATCGCATTCTATGGTGTGGTCGAATGAACGGACCCGATAGTCGAGTAGACTGCGGTGCTGGGGGAGCGGACGGAGGCATGTTCGGAACGGGCGGCTGGGTCACGTCCGGGCGGGGGAGGCTATCTAAGCGAGGTGCGCTAGGGGCGTCGGCATATGCCTTCCACGGGTCCCAGGCGTCGTCGAGGAGGAATCCTGGCGCTAGGGTGGGAAGGGTGGGGACGAGTGGGGGCGCGGCGGGCGGGAGTGCAAGCGCATTCGGGTCGGGATCTGCGAAGGAGGAGGAGAGGATGAGCGGGGGAAGGGAGGGAGCTGCATCGGAGGAGAGCCTGGCCGAATTGGAAGCAGGCTTGTTTGTGTCGCGGATGGAGACTATTCTAGACAGGGTAGCTTTCTTGCGCAAGAAACCGGCCATTGCGAGCTACGGGAAAGTGGTGGAGGGAGGGGAAAAGGGGGGGAGGGAGGGAAGGAGGTAATTAAAATAATGCCCCGGGCATGCTGTTGTTCGCTCGCGAGGTCCCCGTTGGCGATGGGAGTGAGGATAATGAGTCCATTCCGACGCCTGTCCCTGCACATAATCTACCGGCGATCTTCAATTACCTGCCATTTACGGTATACTCACGGCACGTCAAAACTTTCCCCTTGTTCCTCGAAACATTCCGTGGCAACATGTAGTCATCACGTATCCATCTGTACTCTCTGAAACTGACCATACAGGTATATTCCACCCGACATGGGTCAATTCAGATGTTTTTCGGTGCGGGACGAGTCTCCTCATTTCCGCCCCGAAAGAACACGCCGTTGTCGCACCCACCGTTCCGTACTTGTGACGCGTCAGATGGGCATGTTCGCCAAGTTAAACCTTCCTCCACATACGCGAACGAACACCGTCTTATTCCCACACCACGGCACGTTGCCGACTGCCTGCCCCGGAATAGTTCGGCCTATTCCCGCTCCATCAGTCGCCACTACGCTAGTCCAACCGGGGAACATCTTTCCGTTTTCTCGCTTTCAGATCCGAACGACCCGAGATTCCGCTGCATTAATATCATGTCCGCAATGATCTGTTCCAACACCGGCGCACCCCGACGCCTCTTTGGCTCGGCATCGAGCGCTCTCAGCTCGCCCTTACGATGCTTTCTTATTATTATGCGCCAATCAGTCAACCGTGACTGCATAGTGGCGTTATGCTTCTTGTTCACCCAATTTCTGGCGCGATTGACTTAACGACAATCTGATCTACTGCTGCGATCAAACTCTTTTTTAGTCCCCTCGAACGCGAACGACAGATAGGAGCCGTACGAGCAGATCTCCACTCTACCCCGCATTAACTTGCCCAATAGCTTAGATATCCCTCTTCGCGATCCATCGCGGGCTCATCTCGTCGGCCCGCCACTTGTCATTACCATTCGGTAGTGCCCTTGCCCGGGACGTTCGTGAACACATCGCACAGTCATCTTTCGTAATCACTCCAACGATCAGCGCAAACCCAGTTACGACTGCGAGACCCTTCCATCGACCGAGAACTATCCCACCTAAATGATCACGTACACATCGGACAACGGGCTGCGTACTTACGCTCTGACCTGCAACAGCCCGATGCACCCATCAGCACTGCTCCTACATCATCATTTGCACTCTTCAGTGATATAGTACGCCTCCTTGGGGACGAGGTACGATACCAGGCTGCCCACGTCCTCTAGCTTGCCAATGTAGCCCATCGCACACCTATCCGCTACCTTGATATCGCGCCACCGCCCATATTCCTACGTCAACACCGGACCCTCACAAACACGCGCAAAGTTGCACAATCCTGTAGAAATCGCCCCACATTTCTCATCCGCTAGCCTGTGCTCTCCGCTGTTCGCCTTATCAGCCATTCCCATCGAGGACGTTTATATTGAACCCAATTACACATGGCCGTCGCTATAGCTCTGGGCGCATATGAATCTCCACAGTGATTCCATGACATCCAAATTCGAAGGCTATTGAAAGGCGGCGACAATGCGGACCAGAATAGTTCATCAACCGTATCATGAAGTTCCAAATCGAACATAACGTAGCGGGACACGTAAGATGAAACAAGGAAAAGAAAAGGAACAGGTCAGTGCCTTTTCGCGACTTAGCTGCGCATTGGACGAGTCCGCGCACCACACACTTGGCCGAACAGTACGCGATTGGTTGAACTGCCCTGTGTTCCATGCGATCCTGCCGATCAATCTCTTCTAAGGCGGATGGCGCGCGATGCGTATCAGTCTTTCCGCAGAGGGAGGAGGCACCGACGAACCGACCTCCGCGTGCGCGATCATCTGCTCGGCGGCGTATTTGAAGAAAACGTTCCTTTGGCACCAACAACAAAATTAGCGTCGCAATTGTTCAAATTGGCTGTGCACCATCATCGTCGCGCACCGTCAGTCATTAGTCGTGCACGGGCCCACGCCCTGAATCAAACCCACATTTTCCAACAAGGTGCCCACACTACAGATTCCTGCATTCTTGATCATCATCTATCACAGCACCTCGCCAGAGCAAGGTAAGCGTGCGTTCGTCAAGCCTCGAGGGCTCGTCGATCCCATCAACAAGACAAGACATGCACCACGTCCAATCCACCCAGCTCTCGAACGACATGGTCGATCATCCCTTGACCTGCACCCCGTCCCACGCGCCCGCCGCGATCTGCGTCGTTTGTCGTTCTTTGGCTGGGACGGCCTCGAGGTTGGCCTTGTTGGACTGGATATCGTTGATGGCGGAATCCGTCGTCGACGAGTGGGCTAATGCGGCGCGACCGATGCCTTGTGCAGCGCCTGTCCTGATCGCCGCGGCGATACCCAAGGCACTCATAGTATGGGGTAAGATGTAAGTATAAAACAGGGACGTGTTATGATTATCAAGAGGGGTAGCACTACGATCAAATTGTGTGCGCCCCTGGAGAGCTCAAGACGTTCGTCCTCGGTGGTACCGGACGAGGTCCGCGCAACACGTCACTGAGTGGACTCAGAACGGCTTTCGAGTCTGTCCTGCCCCACGAGGGCGCGTTCCAGAGCGTTCGACGACACGTTATGCGTTCACCTAATATTAGTACTGTAGTAGTTCACACCATCCGCCTAACGTTTCATTCTGACCCCTCGAACAGGTCCAGGGCGCTCTACTAGCAAGTACCCGGAAAGGTGCGTGCCAAGTTCCAACATCAAGAACCCAGTAGTCTCGTGACTAGATGCAGTCTTGCTGAAGCGCTGACCCCACCTCCGGAGGTTCCCGAAGGTGCGACTCGTCTGGAGACAAGTGTGCAAGTTCGACGACACTCTAACCCAACTCTAACCTAGTCTGTACTTACATAAAAACTCGGTTTACGACAAGTTGAAGCCCGCAGTCATCGTCTCGGCATTGCAACCCTGAGCTACTATGGGAGAATAATGACCATCCCAGTTCGGTTAGAGCGGAACGAGGCAAATGAATATGTACATATGAACACCCCAGAAGCTTGGCAGATGGGCCGCAGTTCGGACGACTTCAAGTTGCAGCGTGTCTGACTATGAGGTGCAAGTGCGCCGAGCATGGGCCAACGTCAACGGGGTGGAGAGACAGAGCGTGCCCGCGAGCTTGGTCCGAAGCTATAATTAGTAAAAACGGCACGACGCCTGCGGTATCTGAACTTGAATCTTCAAGTTCTGCCACATCAATCTCGAATGGGGGCGTCCGAGTTGGTCGCATTTTTGTTCTCGGGTCGCGTTAGCGAGGGTGTCCTGTGGAGGGAAAAGACTTGAGCCACATCGCGTCGGCGGTGATCACAATTATTGCACATCCATACTTGGTCCCAGGTCTTCCGAGTCCCTCAGTAGACAGTCGTTCTAAATCTTCTGAGGTCACACGCCAGTACTGTTCTCTGCGAGTCGTTTCTCGAAGCTCTCTAACTGCACATACGAGTACCGAGGTCGCTGCTTAATCCAGGTCCTGGAGGTTCGCCACCAAGGCAGCCACGGAAGAAGACAAAAGAAAAGAAAAGACACGGTGTCAATACGCATGTAAGATCACACCGCCGATATTCAATCGTTGCCGCCCGTGTGCGAGAAAAGACAGCGAGAATAGCAGGCCCGGCCCGGTCAGTGGCCCATCATGATATCACCATAACCCGTGTCATGTGTACCAGGGCATAACATCATCGTAGTGCCACACCGCCCATATTCGATTGCTGCCGTCCGTGCGCGAGAAAAAGGGACGGGGAAGTGCCGTTCTAGGCCAGGCTCGGGCAGTGGTATCATGATATCACCATCATTGAACGCAGCCCGTGTCATCGTGATCCGGACTCACGAGCATATTGGGTCAACCCTCGGATGCGGCGAACTTGCTTGTCCTGCATGTGACGTATTTGGAGTAAGTCTCCCATTCGGAGTATGTTTGGGACACTCCACCGTTTGACACGATCAGCTTACTGACGCACCTTGCCGAGCGACGACATGAGAAGGATCAATGATCGATAATCTATTCCCCACTGGCACCGGCGACCATATCTGTCGTGTGGCGTGGTTGTGGCAAGAGAACGTCCTGCGCAATGCGGAAGCATGTTTACGCTCGCTGTACGTGTGAAAATGTCTGAAGGTTCCAAGACATTTTTTGGGTTGCGAGTTTCAATGCCACGTGAATGTCAGTATCAAAGACGAATGAGACACTTACTCTGAACGAACGATCCCATTCGAACTATCCCCGCATTCGCCACCATATCGAACCAAAACCCCAAATTCAAAACGCAAAACTCTATCCCGAAACGAAGTAACCCCTCACCATGTGTACATAGTCTCAGCAACCTGACAACCGTCTCTGAGGGTGTTTTACTTCCGCTGAAGATACCCGTTATAGCGTCTCAACTTGCGATCCGATCTCACTTGGTAGGCTGCAGCAATTTGAACCCTTTTGAACCGCAGTTGGCGGGACATCATTGAGTTTGCTGTCGAATCCATCTGATGGGCCTTACGAAACCGTGGTTGCGACCGGACGTAGACGTGGGTATCACAATGGACATGGTGTCGATGACGATGGTGGTGGTCACGGTGGTGGTCATGGAAAGCAACTTGAAGCAAGTGGAGACGTAACGACGAACGCGTGGATCTGTCCAAGCGTCCGAGGGGACCCGGGACCCAAATGGCGGTACTTTGGCAAGCCGTGCTTTCCCTTTACGAAGCTGAATTTCTCATGTTCTCCCTTGGTCTACCCCATTCGTGGAAGTCTTGACGCTTCGGACCTCGGTCGAGGTGGTTGGCGCGGATATAATTTTTGGAATGGCCGCGAGAGAGAGAGAGAGAAAGAGCGCGCTCCACCTGTGGTCCTCGCGTGCAATCCTGGGTATGTCGATGAGTCGTCGTATCGCACGTCTGGCCTAGTGATGCGCGGCGCGGCCATCGATCTAATGGTCCAGTTTTCGTTGCGTTCGACCATCCGCGGTGTACCAAGCATGATGGTTCCGTCGAGCAGACCAGTTCTACCGAGGATTCACTCACCTCCATGTCTGGGCCGCGCGTACAGTGAGGGCGGTCATGATCCATCATGGGAAAGTAAGGTAGGAACTTGAACTTGGTCACAGTTTACGCCGTGCGCAGGCCAGAAAAGCCGGTTTGAAATCCAACGTCGAGGCCCCCTAGAGGTTGCGTTCGCCATGCTGACGTGCTGTATATCAGTCCAAGCCGGCCACTGGCGCATAAATATCAGGTTGTACTTCATTCGTATCTGAAGGATGGCTTACAGAAAATTCTGCGATGTTCCTTGGGGGTAGCCTCAAGCGGTTGTGTACAGTCAAAGGATGAAAGGGGGTCACGGTGCCAGTGTGACGCACAGCCAAAGACGGTTGCTCAAGACCTTGCCAATTGGTTCCAAACTCTTACACCGAAGCTCCATCGTATTCAAGGAGCTATTATCATACATCCGCTAACACGTTCCTTCTGTACTTGCTTCGAATTGCACTAGATTGTCCTGCGTGTTATGCGCTATCTTCCTTTCTACCCTAGAAACATGCATACACTGAGAGACAACAGTGAGAAATACAACATCAGCCCCGTTAGTTACCTATTGCAAGACACTTGTCCCTTGTACCTCGGATCAAGACAGGGTCATTCCTCCGTCGACGGAAATCTACAAATGCATTGAGCACGCCATTCCAAGAGCCAGTCAAATGAGTTCAGTAAACCCCAGAACTCACGCATTGTCCTGCACAGGTCAATGTAAGTAGGTGAACATGGACTAAAATTGCAAGAATACTTGCCGGTTATAAAGTGCGCCTCCTTCGAGGCGAGGAGGCTCACGAGATTTGCGACATCCTCGGCTGACCATTATACTTAATGTGGGAATATAATCTGGGTGACAAACATGAAATAAGACACTTACACTCGTCAAGGAGTTGACTAATTCTGGGTCAGCATTCGCAAATAGTGTTCCGTCCTCTAGGCCGGCCGCTGTCATTACTTAGTCCAATTTCAGGATCGGATACCCTGCCAACACTTACTCAATGGTTTCAATGATGCCAGGAGCGTAGGAATTAACTGTGATGTTCAAGTTGTATCAGCCAAGTTCCAGTGCTGGTTTGATCAGGGATCTCACTGAAGGACAAGAAGACAGAATATGATTCTTACCAGCAGTTTGTGTCAGGCCTCTAACTGTGAACTTGCTAGCAGAATATGTGGCAACCAAGGGTACTCTGTAGCTCTGGGCGGAGATTAGTGGAACCCTCGACTTGCACATGAGTGCTTCATTTGATGCGGCGATGAAGCTTCAAGCATTGTGGTGGTGAAGTCACTCACATCAATGCTGATACTTGCTCAGTCACAGTGCAGAAAGGAGAGACACTTTCAGACACTTTCAGACACTTTCAGCGCCGTTAGCTGTTACGCGGTGTCGTCTTTCTAGGCAAAGATAGCTCAGAACTCGTTGTAGAGACTTGTACGTCTCTGTGCTTATATTTCACCTCTTTTACCTTTCACCCGACTGCCTTACTGTTATCCATTCGCTCTGAACTCCCTTTTAGTTGCTAAGACCGGTCTCGGTTTATACCGGACCATGCTGAGCGTGTCTGGACTACTTGGTTTACATTGTTAATACGTTACCGCTTCACGGTCTCTCCAGTGCCGAAAGCATCCGGTTAGAGACATCAGGTCTCAGGCCTGGTACCTGACCCTTTTTACTCGTTTCCTTTGGACTTGACAGCTATCTTGAGTTTGACAGTCTCGGGTATACCCGGACTATAAAGCCTTGTACTTAGGATTTGAAACACACTTTTGGTTGGATTCACGAACTGCTCGAACCACTCGTCCCTCGTACCGTTCACCGTCTACCGCACCATTCACTGTCACTGTCACCGTATCCCGCTCTCATTCCCTTCGTCTTGCGCTCCTCGGACTTCCGGTCTTGTGCTCCGGTCGCTCCCCGGACTATCCCCTGCACTTAATCCTTCGGCTTTGGACTTTTTCCCGACTCCTCCCTTACCTTGAGTCCCTTTAGGGGCGAAGTACCTCGCCTCGCCTCTTCCCTTTAACGGCTCAGGGCAAGTGTGTCTTACACCCTTAGTCCTCCCAGCCGTTTTACCATCTTTACATTGTGATGGTTCCCCAGACAACGTATCTTTGCCTCCACGGATGGTAGACTATAAGCTAGGGAAACTAGTTCTCCTAGACGACACAACAACCAATAAGCTGAGTCGGTAAGTATACT
>JBBPQL010000495.1:0-24242 GCA_038092515.1 Boletus subparvulus | reverse complement strand
ACACCCCCTTCTCTCTGCTAGGCACCGCAAAGCTCGCTTGGACTATGCTTATGCCCACAAGGATTGGACTGTAGAGGATTGGAAAAAGGTGATATGGTCTGATGAGACTAAAATAAATCGCCTAGAGTCAGATGGACGTAAATGGGCATGGAAAAGGGCAGGTGAGGGGCTTAGTGATAGACTAGTGAATGGAACCCTCAAGTTTGGGGAAGGTTCTCTTATGATGTGGGGCTGTATGACTTGGGAGGGAGTTGGTTTTGCTACTAAGATTGATGGTAGGATGGATGGGGACCTCTACCTTCAGATTTTGAAGGATGAACTCCAGAAAACCATGGAGTATTATGGTGTCCATCCCCCTCACATCATCTTTCAGCAGGACAATGACCCCAAGCATACCTGCAGAAAGGTCAAGGAGTGGCTAGAAGAGCAGGAATTCAAGACTATGGGTTGGCCTGCACAGTCTCCAGACCTAAACCCTATTGAACATCTCTGGGGTTGGCTCAAGAGGAGGCTTGCAGAGTATGAAAACCCCCCAAATGGGATTCTTGAATTGTGGGAGAGGATTCAAGTGGAATGGGATAAGATACCAGTTGGAGAGTGTCAGAAGTTGATTGAAAGCATGCCTAGGAGGATTCAGGCAGTGCTTAGAGCAAAAGGAGGCTATACCAAGTACTGATAATATCCAAATACCCTTTTCATTTCAAAAATGAAAAAACCCTTTCCATGGTATTACTGTTTTGACTTGGCCATATCTCGGCAGCCTGCGAACCAAATCACATGACCTAGGGGGCGATTTTGTAGCCAAGGGTATGTACTATTTATAACTACACCAAAGCTAAGCGCGATTCCCATGGTGTTTGGCGCACCACCATTGAGGTCAGTATGGAAAGGGTTTTTGGAGTCACTGTATATACGACAGACACTTGGAATACGGCTCAGGACGAAATTCAGAAGCAAAGATGTACAGATGGTTGCCAGTTGGAAAGGGTTATCGCTGGAATTATGCTGTGGTCAGACTCAATGCAACCACTGGCATCACCTTGTGCAGGCAGCTAGGTGTGCCCTGTATGAGCTTGGCCAGCCTTTGAAGAGCATGGTTGTGGAATACATTTTGAAGCCCCATTCGCTGGTCCCAACTGTGGTGAGCAGGAACAATCCCTGAAGCATCCAGCCTACTAACTTGGTCCATACTCCCACAGAATGCTTTCACAGACCGGCTTTCCCATCTAGGTTTTACCATTTACCCCAAGCTAGTAGTCGATTTGTTGCATGAATTCGAGTTGGGCGTGCTGAAGTCCATCCTGAAACACTTGCTTCGCATAATCTACATGGTCGATCCCCATCGCATCGACATTTTAAATGAAAGGTGATTGCCCTCAGATTGGTCTTTTTGAATACTGATTTTCCCTTTTCACAGCTGTTCCACCTTTTGGGAAGGCCATTCGCCATTTCCCTGACAACGTTTCGGATACTAGCCAGTGCCCAGCATGGCACTTTGAGAATGTACTGCAGGTCAGGGTTACAACATCGACGCAACTGGGAGCCACATTGCTAACATGCTGTATGTACTGTGCTATGCCAGTGTTCGAGGGATTACTGCCTCCCAAGCACGAAGAGATTGTGCAAACCCTGATTTTCTGGCTGGCTGAATGGCACACGTTGGCAAAACTCAGACTCCATATAGACGACACCCTGGCCCTACTCGATCAAGCTCTCTGATGGCTTGGTGTGCAAGTACGTCGGTTTCGGAGAGTGACTTGTGCCACCTTTGAGACCAAGAAGCTACCTCAAGAGTCCGCTCAAAGGCAGAGAAGGGAACTTGCAGAGATGCAATCAGGCCGCAGGAAGAGGCCAGCGAGAAGTTTCCATTTTCCCAAATCCTTCAACATCAACACGTACAAGCTTCACGGGCTTGGAGACTACAGCCAGATGATAAAGACATTCGGCACTACTGATTCATACTCCACTCAAGTTGTAAGTTGATATTGTTTGCAGCCCCCCCTCCCTGTCTATACAAGCTAATACCCCTAAGGGGCGAAAGGGCACACCAATTGATCAAACAGTTTTACGGGGGTTCAAACAAGAAAGCGGTCGAGACCCAATTTGGCAGGCAGGAAAGACGACAAACAGTTCTAAGGTGACAAAATAACCTAATCCTGGAGGAGACAGATGACAAGAACATCTCACCCCTCATCCACCACTTCATGACTGACAAAGTGAGACAAGACAATATATTCAGCCTCCCCCGATTACTTTATGAGAACCACAGTGACCCTGCAGTGAAGGTATGATTCGTCAAAGCTCCGTTCACACTCTGTCTGTTCTGAAGTCAAACACTCTCCTTAGGAGAGTTTTATACAATTGCTGAAAGACCATCTATTGTCCAGGCTACTAGGTTTGGACTACGATGGCAATGAACATATACAGTATTCACTGCCCAGCAGCGAAATGCAATCCAACTCACAAGCACAGACACGGTCGTCCAGTCCAAAATATTACGCATCAACTATACAACATATGATATCCACCGGGACCATGACACCATCAGGATTGCACACCAGGATATTATCATGACACTGTTGAGGGATGACGAGCACCCGTTCTGGTATGCTCGAGTACTCAAGGCCTTCCACACAGCGCTGTTTTCCTCCCTGGTGGGTATGACGATGTCCACATTCGTTTGTTTCCAGTTGTCCCTGACGAAAGGGTGATCTTTGGGCAGTTGTTGCTGGGCTGCATCCAACTGGGCAGTAGCCGTCTGAGCATCAAAACCGGCAAGCTCCTCGGGAATGAAGTCAGGGGCTTGAATGACATCAGTGACGAGTCATGTCACTTTTGTAGCAGACTTTTGTTGCCTGCCGATCAGCGCCCACATCATCAGCCGTCATATCATCATGTTAGCCCATGGCCAAGGTGGTGCACGATCTGCAGGAGGGGCAGCCGGAGGTGGTCGTGATGCTAAATTGCCATGGGAGACAAAGTAGTCCGGATTGTGGGTTGGTTGGTGCCGGTATTCACATGCGATGCTGAATGAGTTGAGTCCAGTCCAGAAAGAATCAAACACATGGAGGAATACCCACCGGACTGTTGACACTGTGGTCTGAGGAGCACTTGTTGATACAGGGGGCTTGGGCAATTGGTCTCAGAATCTTGCTGGCAGTTTGCGGATGTGAGGTCTGAGCGGTCATCCTCAGGCACTGGGTGGTTTTGGGGTTCTGGTTCATGGGTGGGAAGCCATAACTGCCCCTTGCGAGAGGTTACACGTTGGGGGCGCGGGCCAGGTCGTTTGTGGCTCCAGGTAGCCTCCTGTTGTCCTCAGTGTTGAGGAAAGCTCGAGCAACAAATTGAAAACCACACACCTGATGGTCTATGCTCGCCTCTGCAGATAGACCCTGATTGTGATGGGGGTGGGGGGCTGGCCGAGCAGGGTTTCCAACCTATAATCCAGAGGTTGGTGTCAACGAAGGATGACACAGGGACTGCACACTCACCTCGCTGGAAGACAATAGACCCTGATTGTGATGGGGGTGTGGAGCTGGCTGAGGGGGGTTTTCAACCTGCAATCCAATCCAGAGGTTGGTGTCAAAAGAAAGATGACACAGGGACCGTGAACTCACCTCGCTGGAAGGCCTTGAATGCTTTTCAGGTACATATAACGTAGTGCTTATTCTGGCCAGCATCTGTGCATGCATGGTTTGATACGTCAGGCATGTTGAGCAGTGTTGATTAAGTCCTTGTTGAGAAGAGAACGTGCGGGGGCAATCCTCTCTGCACTTGAACATGATACTTAGTAGGAGAGTACCTGCGTAAAATGCGAAAATGTGAGGGAGAAAGTTAGGGTCTGGAAAAGAAAGGCTGTGGTGCCGCCTTGTGGATCACACACCCCTTCTGATGGACTCATCTGTCTTATGGGCCCGAATCTGCAGCGAGAGGCAGTGTGCCAGCAACGTGGGAGAATGCAGGTGGGGGAACATATGTGGGATACAGACCGGTCTGACATAAAGAGATACTGTGAACCCCCTGCTGGAGCTGCTTGAGGCCCTGAGGTCTCTGAGATTGCTGTAAATTGAGTTAGTGATTGTAGGGGATCTGAGAGTCTGCTACTGACTGTGTCCTGGGCGTATTGGGCCCAGAGGTCTCTGAGATCGCTGTACATTGAGTTATTGATTGTGGGGGACCTGAGAGTCTGCTACCTACCATACTGACAGTATCCTGAGCATATTAGAATCTCTACGCAGGCGCTGAGTGTGGGGGTAGTGGTGTGTGTAGATATAACCTTGTCACATTGGGTCCCCCAGTGTTACATAAAAGAACCAAAAGTTGGACATATTGATGGGAGGTTGTGTCCAACTTGAAAAAGGAACTTGAAGGGAACTCCAAAAATCTTCAACCCCACTGTTGCTCAATACGAGGTGGTGACAGGGCAATTCGATGGACACAAAGTCCAGGAGTGTCTCCCACTGACGCAAAGTCAGATGTGGAGGAGAGGTGAGTGGTGCAAAGCCAACTCAGGGTAAAATGCCGAGGAGCCTAAGTGCGCAGTGCTGACATCAGGGTGCTCGCTGTTGAGTGAGGGCACCAAGGAAGAAATCAGGTGCATGCTGTTCAGCATGGTCACCAGTTGTTGGAAGCAGATGAGCAATTCAGCGAACTTGAACAGTGACGGAGAAATGAAGCGTTGGTTGGGATCAGCCGCGTTGCTCTGAAACTTGCTCCGAAACACATGATGTATTTAAGCTCCGCCCAAGAGGCTCCATCATACTTATCATCAACTCCCACTGGATCACTTCACAGTATCTTCTTTGCCATGGAGAGTATTTTCCGTCTTTCTACTCCTTCAAAGTCTTCTACAGACTGTAGTCTTCAGACACCCCTTTCATTCAATCAGTCCCTCCCTCCCAACCCTCAGTGCCTCCTCAAATGCCATGTCGATGATTTGGAGGCAAAGAAATTCCTCACCTTCAACACCTCCCTTCCATGACTCCCTCCTTCTGAAACTGAAGATTCCACTCCCAGAGGGTGCATCATAGTGGCCAACAGGAAGATGCGGCAATTATACCCCAAATCTATGTATGTATCATAGTTCTCTCTGGTCACCTGAACTGCAATTTGCGATGAGGGCTGTGGGTAAAGCATCATCCCCCTGCCTGACAATCCAGGACATGATTCAGGTTAGTTCTAAGTACATATGCCCCCGACTTGTTCTAATATCAACCGAAAATCAAGGGAAAGATCTTTTCTGAACCAGCTTATTGCAGTTGCCCGACACGCTGTTCAGGAAGGTTTACATTGCCAAACACATGTCAAGAGACTGCATTCTTGGTCGTCTCTCTGCAAATCTTTGTAAGATCGATGCCCGGGAAAAGATGAAAGATGTCATTTTAGAGATGCACAAACAAGACAGAAGCCAGCTAGCTGCTATTAGTGAGGACCTGGAATTCTTCAGGGCAGAGGCAATGGCCTGTGGTAACACTGTTGACGATGATATAGCCTACTGCCATGCTGTTTACACTGACGAATTGACAGCCTTGACATCCACCAATACCCAGCTCAACCTTATGTCAGATCTCTCCGATCCCAAGCCGACCTCCAATGATTCGGAATCAGTTATGTCCAATGAGCCGGGCGGTAGTTCTGGCGAGGCGGAAGAGTGAAATCGGACTGAATGATAGATAGTCTGTCCCTTCCACCCAAAAACTGGAAAAATACTCAGTTTTTATTCATTTAGGCACTGATCAGCGGTGTTGTAGTGGTTTCACGACATGTAACTTCTTCGATTTACATACGTATTTACAACCTCAAGCAAACCTCGAGTTATCGAGGATTTCGTGTTGGACTACATGGGAATTCTAAGTCATGTGAGGTGACCTACCAGGGTTGCCGGCAGATTCATCATACCCAGGGTTCCCACACAAACAGTCTGTGGGAGCCCAAATCAGTCCCACATCTGAGGACCGATTGGGACCGTTCTGGTGGCATGTGCATCCCTGGCGTCACGAGACTGACACCCGGCGGGCAGGCGGAAGCACTGTATGGGAGTGTTCTCGCTCAGTGGGCTTTCAAGCAGCCAGAGGGGACATAAAAATCAGATTCAAACAGCAGTAGATACATGTGTGCAAAAAACTATTCAACATGAACCAGGAAGAACAAAAAGTAAAAAACAAAGAAAGAAAGAAAATAAAACAAAATGAGAGCGTGCGAGCGGGATGAAGAGCGAGTGGCAGGCAGCTAGGTAAGAGAACGGGTATGGGCGGATAGATCGCCCACCTATACCCATATCCTATCATACCTGCTAGTGTATCTGTCCGACATGCATGTCC
Organism: Boletus subparvulus; assembly: GCA_038092515.1. Classification (NCBI taxonomy): domain Eukaryota; kingdom Fungi; phylum Basidiomycota; class Agaricomycetes; order Boletales; family Boletaceae; genus Boletus; species Boletus subparvulus. Next base: position 17,922 of record JBBPQL010000495.1, on the reverse strand, counting down.
ATGTGTCTGCACAACACAAGGTCACACATTGTGTGTGTGACCTTGTGATGTGCAGACTCTGCAGAGGCACGGGAGGGGGAAAATGGGGAGGGCGTCTGAGGGTGTGTGCCAGTGAGGGAAAGGTGCGTGGGTGCACGTGGGTGCCATTGACATGGCACCTGGCCACATTGTCATTATTGTTGTTGTTGTTGTGTGCAGTGCGTCATGCCGCAGCATCCTCGTCGCATCGAGTGATGGGAGGGGGTGCAGGTGGTGGCACGGGCACAGAGGTGCCATTGACGTGGTGCTGTCGTCACCATCATCGCGTATGGTGTGTGGCAGTGTCACTGTGATGTTGCGTCTTTTGACACCATGGTTGTTGTCATTGTGCACGTCATGTCACATCGAGTAGTCAGGAGTGGTCGGGCCAAACAAGCCAACTGATTGGCTTGTTCTCAGCTCTGGTAGGGGTGCAGGCGATGGGTGATGTAACTGATAAAAGCCATTTGGCTGCTTGTTCTTGGCTTGAAAGGATGCCAGTGGAAAGGGGGAGTGGATACTGGGCAGGCAGCGTAAGCAAAACAACAATATTGTGGTATTTACTAGTAGTCGACATGACTGTCCCTGGGTAGGCTTTCCACTCTCCAACGTCAACCCTGGGTAGCTTCTTGGGTTGCCTACCAGTTCACCACCCCTGGGTATGACCAATCTTCCAGGTTGTCACCCAAACAGACCTGGCGTCCACACGTGATCCCCTGAGTCACAAGACCATGCCCTGAGACTGCCGCCCGCCATGCTGAGTGTCTTAACAGGGTACTGCTGATGCTTACATAACACATTCAGCTGGGTCTTGTCCAAGTCCATGTAGCCTAATGTCAGACCGGTAAAAACACCCGATAACAAGACGAGGACAGGAATAAGACATGCAAAGACAATAAACTTGGGACTGCCGGAGTCTGACTCTGACGTAGCATGTGTCACGTAGGTGTGCAAGATGGTGGAATCATTGTTGGCACCACCAAGCCTACGAGCGACGTTGGGCCAGGGATGGTGTGGTGGGAGAGGGTGGGCTAGACGGTGCGAAGGTGGACCCATGAGGGTGGGGGAGACAGCATGAGGGGGACGTGCTCATGCTCGCACATTTGTAATATGGGTGGCAGGGAGGGGGAGACGGTGTGAAGGGGACGTGCACGGTTGACAGTGCCGAACTTGAATGCGATTAGATAAGCCATTGAAACAAGTAGGCCAGAAACAACCGCACCATATTGAAATACCAGGCCAAGAGGACATGGAGGCGAGCGAGTCGAGTTAAGAGATGCCAAGCACGATTGATGGCGAGTGTCGGACAGGATGGGGGCACGCAACAAGCGACGCGCGCCGCAAGTCGAAACGACTCGAAACAGAGTCTCCAAGGGTCAGGATCAGCAATTCATGCACAACACCACGATGGACTTACCTGTGGTATCCACACCCAGGGCAAGCATCCCAGACGGCCAATTGAGACTGTCAACCCGCCCCATCGATGAGAACGACCCAAAACGAACCCTAGCAAAGTCAGTCAAGCCCGGGCCTGGGCCAACCCACTTACCAGGTTATATGGTTGCGTTGAAACCATATCGGGCGAGTCAGGTCATTCGGAATCGTTGTATATGGACTGGGCAAGGTGCAGGAGCGGTCCCTGAGGCTCGATATGCGAGCACGAAGGTGCTGCCAGTGGAGTTGATCGAAGTTGATGGTAAAAATGTCAATAAACATAAACATAAATGTAAAAGGAACCTTAAACTTATCTCGAGAAATTTACATGCTGTGCACTCCCGATAAGGCAACAGCACGTGCCACCTGGTCACGTGACTCGGGGTTCCCCGTCGCTGGCCGTTTTCGTTCGTGTCCGTGCTTACCTAAGCGTACCCACTCGAGCGTGTTGAGTGCCCGAGCACTGTGCAATGACAGCAACACTCGTTGAAGTCCCAGTCCCTGTAAAATTTGTAAAAACTTCCAGTCCAGTCCCACTCAGACTCGACAACCTGAGCATGTCACCCCCTCCGGCATCAATACCATCTCCAGCAGCATGCACTGACACATGTGGATCGTTCTCAAAGTTGTTGGATACTTCGAGATAGATTGGAACACTCAATTTCTTTTCTTTTTTCGCTCATTTTTCATGTACACTAGTTTTTCAATTGATAGCTATATGATAAAAAAATGGATACACTGTTGGGCCTTCCACCCCGACACTCCGGCACACTGGTTGTGCTTGTCAGTGATGCTCGTCGTCGAGCACGAGTGTGCGGGAGAGACTTGCATCCACCAATGCAGATGCCATTTCCGGGAAGTGGTGTGATCCGGGGTTCCCTGACAGGACCCTTTTACAACATTGACATGCTGTGGGGGGGCACAGCATGTAAATTTCCTCAATTAACATTACTTACGTCATGTACCGAAAGGCAAATCCTCCCCGCTTCACGCTCCATCTTGGACTTGCATCGACTCGGATTCATCCTTCAGTCCATTCAATGAAAACCCTCACCTAATCACCATCATATCCCCGTGGCCAGACTTTGTGTCAAGATTCAAGCCCGGTCCCCACCATCGCACCCTTGCACGCCTTCGCCTTTCCTTCATCAAGACCTCGCGCCGGCTCCTCCCTCCCACAGCCAAGCCTCCCCGCTCCCGAGTTGGCTTTGTGCCGCTCAGAAACACTCTGTGGCCAGACTTTGTGTCCATCGGGTCACCCTGTCGCCACCTCGAATCATGCGTCTGTGGGGTTGAAGACTCGTTGAGGCATTTTCCCGTGTTTTTTTTTTTAGCATTGCATCTCATTTCCAAGGGATCTCTCGCTGATTTACAAAGAAGTATGTATGCATGTTCGTGTAACATCTTGGTACTAATCGCAACCCCATGGTAAGCTTTGATAGTCACATTCAAGTTGATCACCATCTCTCCGGTTTACAAAGAGGTATGTACACATGTTCATATAGCATTTCGGTACTAATCACAACCCCATGGTAAGCTTTGATAATCACATTCAAGTTGATCATGGCCACTGCTGTGTCCAGATATACCCCTCAATCCTGCGCTGACGACGGTGAGTCTTGTCGGGCTGTTTCTGCGGTATCAAGCTCACTTCCCACACAAGGTACCTTCAACTACCTCTATGCTAAATCAATCACTTGCAACAGTGATGACCAGATCATTTACACCTCTCCGAACATGCCTTTCATTCCTGAACCCCACAATAGCGATGAAGAATTACGTGCTCATGCGGATGGGTGCTTTGGGCCCATTGATTGCTTCCAGTGGCCTCAGGTTTATTGCAAGAAATATGAATACACCATCTGCATACATTGGAACGATCATCATCCTTCCCCCGACCCGCTCTCCTGGGCCTGCCATAGAACCATTCAAGGGATCCCTTCTACTTCGTGTGAGCCTATTCTCTGCATGTTGAAATGTGCATGATTGACTTAACACCCCTTAGGCCTTCAAACTGATCTTTACATCACCCAGCTCGGCTGACGAAGAAGAAAACCCCGGCCCCAATCTGGCACTAGCCTGTAAGTGTCGCCGTGGGAAAAGACACACCCGCAAGCATGTGGCCAGCCTAATCAGAATGAAGACAGTGGAACCGAGGGCCATTGCGTATACTGCAGTGCAGCTGAGTGCTCAACTACTGCCAGGCAATATACATCTTAATGAAGATATTAGGTTCGATTTGCACTTTCCAGTTGTGGGACCTGGAGGGTCATGGACAGAATCTACAACCATGGTCAATTCTACAATTCTTTTGTAAATTGGTTTGAAGACACCGAGGATGCTGAGGAGAAGGATTTTGTAGACAACCTCCTTCTATGGTGGAACCAGTAAGCTAATCCCTGCCCCTGTTGGCACACAAGCTCTATGACATTGGGAACAGAAAGATTTTCGGGTGGGAGGGGGTTATGGTCTATTGTCGGTGGCCACCTCTTTTAAAAGGCGCCGCACTGAGGGCCCAAGTAATACACAACCTATGTAGATGGATTAATTGACAATTCATATGCATTGTCCAGGCTTGAGTGAGCAGACACGAATGGGTCAAACGGGCAATGGATTTGCATCAGGAACAGGCCTACCACTAATGGCATTGTCTACCACTGCCTGAATGATTGTACAACCTGACGACAAAGTCCATCCTTGCTTACAAGTGCGTGCTCTGCCATGATGTTGTTTGTGGGCGGCATGACTAACCGTGCAGGTGACAAGACTTCAGTCTCAGAATTGTACAACCTGACGACGAAGTCCATCCTTGCGTCTGAGTTCGTCCGTATCATGAGATGTTGTAGGAATAGAAGGTGATCGATAAAGAGGAGGTGTATTAGGAGTTGAAGATTGTGGTGGCTGTTGATCATCAGGACTTTCTTCTGGAGGGATCTGTAGATTGGGGTGTTGATCTTCCGGTGGTGGAAATTGGTAATAATAAGTGGTCAGAACATCTTCCGATGATTTAGGTTCGTCTGGTTTATTAGACTCCTGGACATTATCACTGTCAAGTGGAATAGACAACGAGGGTGGTTTGTCTTTTGTCTTTTTGGTACAAAAAGCAAAAGTAAATTTGTCAAAAGTGGCAGTGGAAGAGATTATTACTCATTGACGCTTAGGAGACCAGAATTTATATCCTTTGGTTCCTTTTTCATATCCAATGAAGATGGCTTCTTCTACTTTCACAGAGAGTTTGTTCTGTCTATCCTCTTTAGGGATAAGAACATAAGCCTGGGATCCAAAGACTTTGAAGTACAATACATCTGGGATATCACCATTTCATTTGGATATGGGAGTAGACCAGTCAAGACAATGCTTAGGTTGTCTGTTGTAGATGTGTAAAGCGGTTTCTACAGCATCTTGCCAAAAGGAAGGTGGCAGGCAAGCATGCTAGCGCATCACTTCAGACTTCTCTAGGATGGTTCTATTAAAGCGCTCAGCTTGACCATTTTGTTGTGGAGTTCGGGGTACTGAAGTCTGATGCTCAATACCTCTAGATGATAGGAATGTCTTTAGACGTTGATTGATATACTCTCCACCTCAGTCCGAACATATAGAGTATAGGCAATAGCCTGTTTGAGCTTCAGCCCAAGAAACCAAATCCTGGAGGGCTGTGACAGCATTTGCTTTAGATCGCAGAAAATGAAGGGCGGCAAAGCCCGAAGCATCATCAATAAAGGTAATCATCCACTTAGCATGTGAACGAGATTGTATCGGAAACTCACAAAGATCTGTGTGAATGAGTCCCAAAATGCGATCTGAGTGCTTCACAGAAGCAGGGAAAGCTTGTTCATGAGCTTTGCCTAATTGGCAACCTTTACAGGGTCCATCAGATGTGGGTTCTTGGAGGGTAGGAACACCCTTCAAGTGTTTATGGGCATGACGTAAGGCATTCTTGGAAGTGTGACCAAGATGTAAGTGCCATAAATGATAAGAATTACTTTCCTGCAAGGAGTAAACAGGTCCTTCTGGAATGATCAGTTTGGACCAAAACCAGTGAAGCCAAGTAGAAAATAATAAAGCAGAGGCCTGTATTACCAACTTTCCTTGCTTGTCCCAAATCTTGGTTTTATCTGTAATTTTGCAACTGAAACCTTCAGAGGTCAGCTTAGTAACAGATAGTAATCTATGGGCAGCTTCTGGAGTGTACCACACTCCTGTCAAGTGCACAATAGGTGCCTTAGGAGTATCTTGTTTCAGAACGATAGTACCTGGTCCATACATTTGAATAATGGAACCATTAGCAGTAATTGCCAATTGTTCTCCCGATAAAATGTTCAAGAAATCTTCCAAGTATGGTGTTACATATGATCGGAAGCACCCAAAACATTTAGCCAGTGACTTTGATAGAAGGAAGAAGCTCAAGTTGACTTTTTGTCGACAGTGCAGACACATGAATAATCTGAAGCATAGTAGTATTCATCATATCATACATTGGAATAGAAATCATCGTCATCAGGATGATTGGCATTAGGGATCATATAAGAATCCACGCCTCCTTTCCAAGTACCATCTCCATTTCTCCTTGAATTGCCATAGAAGGACAAGACAACTTTGGTCCGTCCATTCTTGGATCTAGCTCCCTTCTTAGAGTGAGGTGGGAAGGGAGCCGAACGAAAAGGGGTGAGAGGGTCCAGTGACAGGTTCTTCTTCAACAGGAACGTAAACTTGATCTTCATCCCAGTGATCATGCATGCCTTCATCATTCAAGAACTCATTCTCTCCTATCTGATATGTGGTATCCACGTTCATGTCTTCATTGTACCTCTCCACCGTGTTTGCAATCCCATCTACTTCATTAGCACGTGCTTTACATACCTTTGAAAGGTTTATGCCCATGAGGACCTCCTCTACCTCTAGAAGGATGTTGTCCTTGATTGTTCTGGGGACGGTGTTGTTCAGCAGAGCCATGAGGTTGAGATGGTCTAGATGAATCACAGTGTCCTCCACAAGGATTGTGGTACAATTGGATGGGAAAGGCTAATCCAAGGCCTTCATAAAACTGATGCCAAAGGCTCGTTCCAATAAGAAAATCCATTATAAAAGTGCAAGCAAAGATAGGGAATGGTTGTCCGGTTTCCGGAATGATAGTGTCTTCGCCCATATAATTTAAAGGAATTGTTACAGGGTGGGTGAGATGGTTGGATAGGTGGACAAATTTATGCAGATTCCGGAGAGCGAGGCCTAGTAGAGGGACCTTGCTCTGGATCATATAGAGTGGGATCTTCTTCTTCACTATCAGCTCGCCTGGCTCTGATCCTTGCCATATTAAGTCGTCCCAACATTGAAATCCAGTGGGACGAGGTATGGTGCGGGGAAAGATTACATCCTGCATGAGGAAAGGATCGTACTGGAGTGGATGACTCCATGCCTGTTTGCAATCCGATGTCTGCACCTATAGGTAAGGACACTGTCAGAGATGAATCCCTCAAGTCCATGAATGAGCTCTCTGAAGGATATCTGAGCAGCGTCGACTCGATCACTTCTAAAGGAATTGGGCGAATTGGAAGAGGGGCCACAAGGGAAAGCTCAGCGCAATGGATGATGAAGGAGGCCATAGGAGTGAGGAGTATCGATAAAGGTTTGGTTATTGGAAGGGTAGATGGATTGTGGAGAAGGTACCCAAATGGATTGTTGGTACTGACAAGAAATAGAAGCTGGAGTAGTTTGGAAAGGGAGAGAAGCCAATGTGGAAGGAAGAGGAGGAGGATTGGGAGGAGGAAACAGATCAGGATGACAACGATTTGTGCAGTATGGATATATGCAACGATCTCCACAGAGTAAAGGACAGTTGTCGTTATCAGAGTTTTAATGACAATGCCAATTGCACCAATGAGAGCTAGTGTTGGGTCTTTGAACACGAAGCTGGAAAGTACTAGGACTGCCCAAATGGTTAAAGTAAACGGTTCATGTCAGCTTTCCATCATCCATAGTAGAGTAGTGGATGAGGAGTAAAAAGAAGCCAACAAATAGCGCATGACCAATAAAGCTTTGGACAACAGTCGCAAAGGTGGTCAAATACATATTCTCAAAGCAACTATAGGAAACTAAGAGCAAGTATAGCCAACAATGCGAGACTGATAGGGCATCATGATGATGGACCTAATTGCCTAGGTGGGGCTCATAACCTCGAGAGAGAGCTACTTCTCAAACGGTGCAGAAACAACAGCATAGTATGGGAGAACCCAGTGAGAGAGAACACTACTCACTATACTGTTGAGTATACTTGCAAGAGAGATGACATTATGAGTCTAGAACATTACCATATAAGGTATATGCTGATATAATGAAGAGTGAATGAAACATATATGACTGACAGGTTTAAAGTGTAGTACATAAGTCTAATCACATATAGTAAAACTTCAACACAACCTTCAACATGGTGTGGGAGCTTCAGCAAATGGCATCCACATTGGCGTTTTCCCAGATACAGGGCCCCAATATCTTTGTTGACCCTGATCATACATGGATTTCTATTGGCATGGAGACACTGCATCTTGACCACCTTCAAAGCAGGATGGCAAGGCTAATCCAGGATGCAAAAACTGCGTTCCTGCACCTTAGTCAAGATGATGATTGGCCCATCATGTCAAAGCTACATATCGTTGACAATCTGGGCAAGATGGGCAGAGGTTATTCATTCCTGGAAGAGGCCCCATTTGTTACTTGCAAATATGCATGCTTTTTGTCCTCAGTTCAAAATTGGAAGCTCGGCTGCTTCTCAGGAAATGGCCATTGGAATTGGGATGAGATAGTGATTAAGGAGTTCCTCCATCATTCAGATAGGATGTGGGGACACGTCATCTATGCACTTTTTATTGGCACGCAGTTGTCCACTCATGTCCAGCAGTTTCTGCAGATCCAGCTATGCAACATAGACAGGCCATGCAATCTGATCTTTCAGGGAAACGAGGCCATGTTGCTGGGAAGATACAGCGAAACCACCAATATGAAAGAGAGGGACAACTGTTACGCTTGACTCGGGTAGAGACAAGCGTAGACTTGAAAAGACAAAGGGACAACAAGTTCTTGAAGGGTTTCTTCAAGGTAAGGGATGCTGGGGGCTTCCGCAGCTACTCCTAGCAATGATCGGTTGCATAGGGAGTTTCAAGGACAAGGTTTACAAGGAAGCGCACACTCAAGAGTAGTGCGAAGACTCAGAGAGATCCAGAGATCAGGGAGAATCAAGTAGATTCAAGTTAAGGAAAAAGTACCAGAGGTGTCATTGGATTAAATAAGTGGAGACCTGGTGCACGGACCATGCAGTGTTCTCAGTAGAAAGACTGAGACAGATATAATAGGAAAGTGGTTCGTGCGATAGCAAGGATAAAGCTGCGTAATTAGGCACGCATGAAGAAGAGAGATGTCTGTAAGAGGAAAGGAAGGGAATAGAGCCATGCGTAGCGTGTAGTAAAGGAAGCTATGTTTAGGCATAGGGCGTTCTGAAGGAATGGTGCGAAGAGAGTCAGCGAATACCAGCGAGATAGTTACATAGTTGATTGAGAAGAAAAAGGACAATCGTAACATTTCCCCCGTGTTAGCACTGAGACAACGACGAAGGATTCAAAAATACCCAGAGTCCGACCCATAAGGGGATCCTGTGATGTTACTCCAGCCCACACTATTGATGACACCATCTCCACTAATGTCTTCATAAATGTCCGCGTCGTCTTGGTCGGAGATAGGAGAGCGGTTTCGGTTGCAAGGGCAGTAAGGCCTGGGGTAAGGTGAATGAGAGTGACGAGGCGGGGGAGTGGGCAGTGGGCAGTGGCATGAGGGCCCGGAAGAGCGATGGGACATTGTTGGGGAGGAGTTGGATGGAGAATGAGGAATAGGGTGACGACAGAGAGGGCAGCGATTTGGATTATGACCTGGTTCCCAGCAGAGACAAGAGGGGCATTGGTAAATGGGACACTGGTTGCAGTAATGGCCAAGACGGTGACAGGAGTGGCAGGCTTGGTGGTAGCAAGGATGGGTAGTAGGAAGGGAAACCTGTGTATTTCCCCCAGTCCACCAAGATTCGAGCCATTGAAGGACTCACTCTTCTTCAGACACAATGGGGGAGGAAGAGGCCGAGATGTTTGGGGAGGCGGTGGTTTGGGTGGATAGAGTGGTGACAAAAGAAGAAGAAGTGTGGAGTTGTGGTGCGAGAGTTCTAACATATACCTGTCGATGTCTTCCAAAAACTCCAACATACCGAGTTGGTACATCGCCATCACTAGCGAGCCTTTGACTTCCAAGTATACCTCCCGAACGAGGCGAGACAGGAGGGTTTTCTGAGGGGAGGGGGAAAGGTTGGTAGACATGAGGCGGAGGTGGGAGTTTGTGAGGTAGGCACGTCAGAGAGCATAGAGGGGGAAACCAATGTCGAGGAAGCAATCAATAGATAAAGCGAATGTGGGGGAATGGAGGTATTCAGAAAGTTTCTTGATATCGCGGGCGTCGGGAAAGTCATCTCTGAGGGTATGGGCGTAGAGAGGAATGGTCACGCAGTGAATAGGAGTAGGTACTGTAGCAAGAGAGATACATAGGAGGGAAACTATCAGATGTGGGAGAGGGAGAGCCCCAGCCTGCTTCAGGTTGAGTAGATGAAGGGCGAGAAGTATCGTCGACAATAGAAGAAGACAGGGATGAAGTGGTGGAAAGGGTGGAGGCATTGTGGGACATGGTGATGGTTTTTTCAGTGAGAGAGAGATTCTGAGGGAAATGTGGAGGGATGTAGGTTTTTATAGGCGGTCAAGGCAGACTTGGGATGTTTCAAGTTCTGTTCTGGGACCCAAGAGTCTTCTTTGGCCAAGTACCCTTTCCATCGGATCAGGAAGGAATGGGACGATGGAGGTCCACAGTGGCGAATGATCTTCTCGATTTCATATTCTTCTTCCCCATTGATGAGGTCAGGAGGTGGCGCAGGAAAGTTCGGGCCATGGATTTCATTTTCGCGATAGGGCGATAAAAGAGAAGCGTGGAAGACCGGGTGGATCTTCCAGGTCTTCGGTAGTCGAAGTTGGTAGACGATAGGAGATACATAAGACTTTGGTAATAGTAAATGGTCCTTCCCGTTTAGGGGTGAATTTCGGGTTGATGATGAGGCATTTCAGATTTCTGGCCTCTAGCCAGACTTTATCTTCTCTGACGAAGGGTTTGAAGCCCCTTCGAGAGCAGGCCATCATGACTTGTTGGACTAGCTCATAAGCAGCAAGGGCTTCATTGCAGGCGGCGGAGAGGGTTTTTAGGTGGGATTCTACTGTGGGAATGGAAGTGTTGGAGATGACCGAAGGAAGGGCACAGGGTTCATATCCCATCATGAGGTAGAAAGGGGATTGATTGGTGACAGAATGAGGGCGGTGATTGTGCGCGAATTCAGCATGGGAGATAGATTCGGACCAAGATGCAGGGCTATTGCCGCAGAAGATGCGGAGGTAGGTTTCTATTTCTTGATTTACTCGTTCTGTTTCGCCGTCGGACTGAGGATGGTAAGCGGTAGAGAGGGAGAGGTCGCAATGTAGGAGTTTTCCGAGTTCGCGAGCGAAGGAGGAGGCAAATTGAGGTCCTCGGTCGGAGATGACTTTGTCAAAAAGTCCGAAGCGGAGGAAAACCTTGTGGAAGAAAAGGGAGGTGATTCCTTTGGCGGTAATAGAGTTCTTGGTAGGGCACAGAATCACCCCCTTAGTAAGCCCATGGTCGACCACAACCAGGAGAGAGTCCAAGCCCGAGGAAACGGGGAGGTCCGTGATAAGATCACAGGAAATTTGTTGGAAGGGGTGGGAGGCAAGAGATTTGATAGGCGATAGGGGGGGTATGGTAGGATGTGTGTTGACTTTATTCTGCTGACAGGTGGCACAGCCCTCAATGTATCGGCGGACGAAGGAGGTGAGTCCCGGCCACCAGAATTCTGCGGCAACCAATTGACAAGTTTTACGGAAACTGGGATGGCCGGCGGATTCATGGTCATGGCATCGGTGGAGGATGGCACGGCGGAGGGAGTCATCAGCGGGGACGTAGACACGGCCCTTATAGGTGAGGATGCCAGCTTTGACTTGCCAGTCAGCGAGGCGGGAGCGGAAGGGGAGAGGAATGTCCTCATGCATAGACTGAAGTGCCTGTAGGACAAGGGGGTCACCAGCGGAAGCCAACTCAATGCGGTGGGAAAGGGCAGTGTCAATGAGGTTGACAAAGAGGGAAGGCGGGAGGAGGGTGACATTATCGTTGTCGGAGTCATCCAAGGGGAGGAGGTCAGGGCGGCGGGATAGAGCATCAGGGCCGGCGAGCAGTTTCCCGGGGATGTGGACCATTTTGAGATCATAGTCAGCGAGGTCGACGAGCCAGCGTGCCTGGCAGTGGTTAAGTGCTTGGGGTTGGCGGAAATAGGTCAGGTTCTTTTGATTGGTAAAGACCTGCACTGGGAAGGGGGAGCCGTGAAGATAGTGGCGCCAGGATTTCAGGGCACAGATGACTGCAGGAGCTCTCGGTCGTAGATGTCATAATTTCGCTCGGCAGGGGAGAACGATTGTGAAAGGTAGGAACAAGGGTGCCAGTCACCATTGGGGTCGGTTTGGAGGAGGATAGCCCCGGACGCATACTTAGAAGCATTGGTGGCAACGGTGAAGGGGGTGGACAAGTTGGGAAGGTGGAGAATGGGCTTCGAGAGGAAAAGGCATTTGAGGGAGTTGAAGGACGATTGACATGAGGGGGACCAGTTCCAAATGAGGTTCTTCTTGGTAAGATCAATGAGGGGACGGGCGACGTTGGAGTAGTCAGGAATAAAGCGCTGGTAGAAGTTGGCGAAGCCAAGGAAGGAGTGAATGTCCTTCACCTTGGTGGGGGCGGGCCAGCTCGCAATCCCGTCGAGCTTAACAGGATCCATAGCCAGTTGGCCAGGTTTTACTATCATTCCGAGGTATTCGACTTCGTCTGTGGCAAACTTGCACTTTTCGAGCTTCAAGTGAAGGTCTAGCTCGGTCATGCGTTGTAGGACACATTTGGTGTGTTCCTCATGGAGGATGGCATTGGGGGAAAAGAGAAGGAGGTTGTCCATATAGATGACAAGCCACCCTTCGGCGATCATGTCATGGAAAGAGTCATTCATGAATCGTTGGAAGGTAGCGGGGGAGTTAGTCAGGCCGAAGAACATAACTGTGGGTTGGTCAGTTTGGCAATGATTGGGGATCCTGCTGGGATAAAGTGGGAGCCGCATCGGATAATTCGATAGATGGCGCGATTTTGCCCGGCATGGCCGATATATTCATTCTCGGTCTCCCAGTCGTTGTAGGCGAAGAGGTGTTGGTCGGTGACAGCATTAATGTTGACATGTCGCGGGGTTTTGTCAGAAGGTTGAATGAAGTGGGATTCATGTTGTTTGGTGTCAACCGAGAAGGAACAGAAGTGTTACGATTCTTTCTTTTTCTTACGTCGCTTGTCCCTTGACTCGCTTTTATTCCTTCGCACCGTTCCTCCGGAACGCCATCAGCCTAAACACAGCTTCTTATTAATACGCTGTGCATGGTTCCTTTATTCCGTTTCCACCTCCCTTTTACGGACGTCCTTCTCTTTACATGCGTTGCCTCAACGCAGCCTCGTTCCACTTATCGCATAGCCCATCCTTCCCTTTATATCCACCTGGGCTCTAGTATTGTGAACACTGCTTGGTCCGTGCACCGCATAGTCACTTATTTAAATGACAACATCTCATGTACTTCCCTTAACTTGAATCTACTTGATTCTCCCTTGTCCTTGGATCTCTCTGAGTCATCACACTACTCTCAAGTGTGCGCTTCCCTGTAAACCTCGTCCTTGAAACCCCCTAAGCAACCAATTGTTGCCAGGAGTAGCTGTGGAAGCCCCCAGCATCCTTCAACTTGAAGAAGCCCTTCAAGAACTCATCGTCTCTTTGTCTTTTCAAGTCTACGCTCGCCTCTACCCGAGTCAAGCGTAACAAAAGATTCAAGTTCTCCTCAACAGAGCTATCATCGTTATAGTCTCCCACCATTGCCCAACAACCCACTCGCAATCCTCATTGGTTTTTGCCAAGGCCACGAGAACCTTCGCCCACCGACTCACCATCAGAAACCTCCCACTCGGATACCGAGGAGGAAACCCTTGACCCTGACTCCACTCTTCTAACCGCACAGGAAGAAGACGAAACTCATACGTTATCCCACCACCCCTCTGCCGCCCTCTCTATCCCCAGGAACCCTACTCCACTGTCTCCCACCCCAATCAACGCCACCCCTCTTTTTCCTCTCCCACCACCACCGCCACCACCACCACCACCCCTCCTCTCCCGCTTCCCTCCCCCACCACTGATGTCTTCTAAACCCACGGAGCTACGCATTGGCGTTCCCGAAGTGTTCGATGGATCCTACAACAAGTCTCAACACTGGTTGCATGCTGTGCAATTCTACCTCCTCGTTAACAAGGCGGTTTACGACACAGATGACAAGCAGGGGGGATTGGTACGAATAGTATGTTAGGTGATGAGGTTCAGCTGAAAAAATGCCCTCAGTAGCTATACAAGAGGGGATTTCGGCGGTAGGCCTCATCACTTTTCAGCTGGGGTTTATATACTGTAGGCCTGGCTAGATAAGGGTATATCTACTCCCACAAGTGTGGGATAATTCTCACATATGTGGGAATTTAATCTACCAGAATCTAGTAATAACTAATAATGGCGTAACCAATTAATACATCATTATATAAATTACTAAGATATGCACAAACAGTGTTATGGTGACTATGGGTAAGTTCACACGTCAGTTAGAGTTCAATCTAAGTCTACATCAAGGGTCTAAGGGTCGATGATGTAAGACCATTCGGGGTTAAGTAGGTATCTCACGTCATAGGAATAAGGTAAGGTACTGTCAAATAAGGTTAGAGTTTGATCAAGGTCATCTAGGTGGGAATTCAGGGGGGCACTTCCTCCGTTTAAGGAGGCTGCCTAACACCGCTGACCCGGCAGATGATGGGAAGAGGACAAAAGTCATTCCCCTTGGTCACTCCTTTCAAATAAGGGGTCCCAGGTTATATCTGAATGGTTGGACTCAGCTACCACTAGCCGAACGCTGTGTGTTACTATTGTTCCATGCTTTGCCAGGGGTAAGTTGTCGAAGGCCATGGCCGAAGCCATCAATAGCATCACGTCCACCGCTGTGAATACAAGGTTGATTAAACCTAGCTTGTAAAGCTTCATAAGAAATCTCCTTAGCGAGTTCCTTATCGTTGTATTCCTGTGCAGCCTGTGCGATCATGATAGAGGCGGGGTCGTTAGCCCAGTCAAATGATGCTCTGATCATTGACGAACACCACTTGGTAACTAGATCTCCGAGATTATTGGTTTTCTTGCGAGAGATCAGGAACCGTCTGTCACCAAAAATCCAGTATTCGTAATTCAACAAATTAAATGATTCTTCTATGATTTCACCGTCAAGATTGGTACTAAGACATCGACGCTCCAGAAGTGGCACCGTTTGAGATGAGAGCTTTTCTACGACAGCCTGGTAGGGCATGCCGGAGTAAGTATTCCCTCCAAACTCTTCCACGAAGACGTCGACGTTCATCCCAGTGAGAGACGACGATGGAATCAAGAAATCCTCATCAGAGGGGGATAGTTGCGTGAGCGGTTCCCTCCCCCTCCATACTGTGGTATATTGCGTATGGTCTGGATCATGGTTCGTTCCAAGTCATGAACGTTGAAATTATCCCATACATCATTAAACACTGTTTAAAGCACAATCACGCGTTCCATTAGGTCCGTTTTGGGTGTGTCTTTCACTTCCCAACGTTTTTGTATGTATTGCTTTCGCCAGTGTTTGATGATCTTAGCCAGATATCCCCTAGCGACATATAAATTGGATAGTTTATGTACAGCTTCCAAGTAATGCTCAAGTTTACTTGATAGGGTGGCTAATCGGGAAAGTTCGCCGATAAACGTGCCTCGTTTAATATCGGTTGGGTGTGAACTTTCCCATGGGATTCTTTCTAGGTGGTTGCCCGCCTTCTGATAGGGTTTCCATTGAATGTTTTTATCGCCATCAATGTAGATCCACAGATCTAGAAACACTAACGAAGTGGTGGCTTCCTCCCAGTCGATGGTACATCCTTCAAATGCTATGACCTTGTTCATGTATGCTTTGGGGTTCTTTTCCCCAGTATATTCGGGGTCCCAGTTGTCCATGTAAACAATAGCAAAGATGTTGTTGATGTAACGCTTGTAAAACGCTATGTTATCGGTGTGGTGTATCCATTCCTTCTCAAAATGATCGCCGTATAGATTGGCGATATCAGGTGAGCAAGCAACTCCCATCGCTAAACCACATATTTGGCGGTAGGTTACACCATCCTGTCCTTCGACAATGAGGCTGGTCATGGCCGCTATGACGATTTTATCGAAGATCTCGACATTCGGGTGCTTGCCTGATTCTTGTTCTTCCTCGGTAAGTTCGAAATAGTAAAATTGGACCCAGATTTTGTGCATGACTTCCATCATGTTCGCAAGTGGGATATTAGGGTAATATGCGACGATATCTCCAGTAATAATCTTGAACGGCCGTCTTTTGTCCAACTTAAGGTTACGGAGATCATCTGTTAACTGTTTAGTTCCAGAGACCACATATTTTGCCTTGTGGATCAATGGTTTAATGACTTTAGACAAGTATTTAGCAATAGGGTTCTGAATGCTCGAGTGACACGGAGCAATCGGTCTACATTTTATGGGATTCTTATGAATCTTAGGAATACCGTAAAACTTAGGAAGCTTAATCCTAAGCAGGCATGTGTAAAACGTATCGCCTGGGACCGAGTCAGGGTAAAACTGACGAAAGAACCTTTTCAGTTGCTTATTGTTGCAGGTGAGAGCGATCTCGTCTATTTCCTCTATCTTGCGGGATAGGTAGCTGCAATGTTCTTGCACACTCAGAGGGATATAAGAATCCCTGTCGTCCAACAACTTCTGAGTATTAGTAATGAACCATTCCCTAGTGACTACTGAGATTCCGAGGTTTTTATCTGTAGGTAAGACTACGTAGTCGTTACTCTGCAGGAAGTCATGAGGTTTTCTAGTAGTACGGGCATAGGGGTTGCCAGAATCGCCTTCGCCCTCTCGTACATGACTAAGAGCTCATTCAGTAACCCTCAACAAGTAGGATAGGATAGTAGCCGAGCTAGCCGACTGTTACCAGCACAGCACTGGAGTTCCCGCTCAGCGGAAATCGAATCTTCGGGGATGGAACCTTGTTTGGAGGCACCATCGACACAATGCCCTCACTCAGGCCAGAGCAGCAGCAACGCATCCTCCGCCACTTGACCCTTCTATTCAATATTATCATCATCGCCATCACTAGTATCGCCCATACCGCTTTTGAACCTTCTCCTCGCAGTGATCCAGAGCCGTACCACATGTCCACCTTGTCAGGAAGGGTGGCTACTGGAACTTCTCACAGGTCATCCGGAGTGCATCTGCAACAAACTTAGTATGTACGCGGAGACCTTCAACCATCTCGTCTCGCATCTCAGAGCCTATGGCCACGTCGATTCGAGGTTTGTTTCGCTAGAAGAACAAGTAGCCATTTTCCTCTATATCTGTGTCACTGGTCTCACCATAACACATGTTGGGGAACGGTTTCAATGGTCAAATGATATGATCTCACGGTAGATAGTGCGACATGCTAGATCCGAATTTCAACTGATTTTTTATAGATACTTCCGAAAAATGTCTGATATCCTCTCCTCGTGACCTTTCTACACCACTTTCGTCACACCTCTCGATGCTTCGATCCCCTCCAAGATCCACTCCAACCCCAAGTTTTGGCCATACTTCAAGGACGTTGTCGGGGCCGTTGATGGATGTCACATCCCAATATCTCCACCCAGCCATCGAGCCTCTTGTTTGATCTTGACTTCAAATATTCGCTTTGTGGATGGGAAGGATCAGCATCGGACGTTCGGGTGTATGAAGAAGCGCTTGCTTGTGGCCTGATAATTCCCGAGGGGAAATACATCCTTGGTGACCTTGGTTACCCCTACAGAGGTAAATTGCTTGTCCCCTACCGAGGTGTGCGGTACCATTTGGCCGAGTGGGGCCGCGCAAACGTTCGGTAGGATCCCTTTATGTTTCAGCCCTCTCAGCGAGCTAATAAGATCTAGGCCGTCCACCAAGGAAGAGTTATTCAATTTGCGGCATGCAATGTTACGAAACGTTATCGAGCGGGCCTTCGGCATCCTGAAAAATCGGTTTCGCATTCTTCTCCTACCCCCCAAATACCCGCTTGAAATTCAGATTCGCATCCCTGCTGCACTATCTGCCGTCCACAATTTCATATGCCGCTACAAATCTCTTGATGATACCCATAGGATGGAGGATGATAACATTGAGTTTGAAGATCCCGAGGACGTCAATTTACCGTTGCGTGATAGGATCGCTGACACCATGTGGGA
>JBBPQL010000494.1:0-24256 GCA_038092515.1 Boletus subparvulus | reverse complement strand
GGGATGGTGTCTGAGGCCGTGTCTGAGGCGCGGTCTCGCCCTCATCATCCACGCCAAGGTTTCTGAGGTCTTCTTCGAGGGTAGGTAGTGGATTCGTACGATACGAACGCGCTGTCTGCGAACGAGTATTAGGCATACTGACTCGGATCGGAGATGACTCTGGTTGTTGGGGGAAGGTGCTCTCGGTTTGAGCTTTTATAGCTGCCACGTCCGCTGTGTCCACCTCGCGCGTGCCATTCCTTTCCACTTGACTTGTCCATACCGCGTCCATAGTCCACAACGATGTCGATTATTCTCCCGTGTTGAGATCCTGAAAAGGGAATCACAGTGGACGGAACCTAAAAAAGGTAAGCGCCAAATACCAACTGACCTTCACCAGGAGATCTAGATATCGCCGCATGGAATTTTCTATCACACACCACCGGATAATAGCCAGAATGAATATTTGTGGATGATCGCGAAATCTGGTGAGTAATTGGTCTCAATTTACGCTATTTCTGTGTGGGTTTTTCAAATCCCCCGTACCTTAATACGATCTGACACTTGCTGCCAGTGTATCATACGCCACTTTGTCAATGAGCTACAATTTACGTTAGGCCGATACGAGCATGTCGCAAACAAGTTTAGAATACTTAGATTTGCCTTTCCCCTTCAGACATACTTACCCTGTGGCGGTGCAGGGTCAGGCGCTGAGAGTGCCAGTGGAGAGGAGCGGAAGTAATGTGAAGTAGAGGTGATCAAGAGCCTTCCTTGTGGTGACTTCCTCTCCAACGCCAGGGCTGTGTCAGTAAGATGGTCAAGCGAGAAGGAATGTTGCCTCCCGAGGTCCCTCCCCCCACTCTTTATTCCCTCTACCAGTAATCATACAGATCAAACAACGTTCAAGCCAAGAGAGATCTCGTTGACCCAACGCCGTGGGTGACCTGCACCATTCTGTCTTTTGTGCTCGAACTTCAAGTATGACCATCTTTAGAACCCCCGCCATGCTCCGTCTCGAACAACTCAAGCACTGGAACCCTGAACGACTCAGAGACCTCCTAGAGCGGTAGACATGCACTAGTAGTACTTAGATGCAAGTCTGATCTGACCGCAATCTCACCCAGACAAGGGCTCCCTCGTGACTCAGCGTTTGAACCCCATCACAAGTAAGGAGCATGTACTGGTTAGATCACCTTGGAACATGTGTTGACGAAGCTCTGCAGCAACAATGGTCTCCGAGCCCACGAAATTCTTCAGTCGAAACTCCAGTCTCATGTCTTTCGCAACATGCCCACGCGAGTGATAAAGCTTCCAGAAATGGAACTCATGGAAAGAAGTGCGGTAGCATCATACCTGATCAAGACGCGCGTCGCAAAGGGCGGAGATATGGCGAGTCACTCCCCCGGGGGAGAAATTCAGGATCGTGCTCTTTCCGAATGGCTCCATGGGGTAGCGAGATTCGCAATCCTATCACATACGTGTTGGCAAGACGAAGAGCCTAGCTATAAAACCTTCAGGGAGCAACGCGAGCGCGACAGGAAAGGGAAGAAGACGATGAAAGGGTATAGGAAACTACGGCGGTTTTGCGACATCGCGCACAGGGG
The DNA here is from genome assembly GCA_038092515.1 of Boletus subparvulus. Lineage (NCBI taxonomy): Eukaryota > Fungi > Basidiomycota > Agaricomycetes > Boletales > Boletaceae > Boletus > Boletus subparvulus. The sequence continues at coordinate 22,673 of JBBPQL010000494.1, read as the reverse complement.
CTACGGGGTCGAGTTCGCCTGGACAGATACGGTCTGCATCGACAAGTCCAGTAGCGTGGAGCTGGACGAATCCATTCGTTCGATGTTTGCATGGTATCGGAATTCGGACGCATGCATCGCGTATCTTGCAGAAACAACTGACCTCCTCGACTGACCTTCTGACCGGTGGTTCACCCGTGGATGGACCCTACAGGAAATCCTTGCACCGCGTCGACTCAAGTTCTACAACAAGGATTGGTATTCACTCACAACCTTCCTGAACGACAAGCTCGAGTATCTTGACGAGGGGAGGATGAGATACGCGGGCCAGCCCACCAGCCAGGACTCAAGGTACCCTCACCAATTTTATCTTCTTCAGCACGCCATATTCATGGCAACTGGACTGGACATGGATACTACTTGTCAATTCAGGCCTGGAATCTATGCCCCATCATTACCCGAACGCATGAAGTGGGTCGCTCGGAGAGTTACATCGAGAGCTGAAGACAAGGCATACTGCATAATGGGAGTATTCGGCGTGAGCATGTTGATTGCCTATGGCGAGGGTGCAGAGCGCGCATTCTTTAGGCTTTTTGCGGCCATCCTCGAGGTTGGATACTCCCGCGACTGGTTTTTATGGGGGGAAAGCCTATTCCGTGGGAGATCCATCCTTCGCGCATGATTCCTTCTTCTCCAGAGTGCTACCTATCTAGGGATGACATCGGAGAGCACGATCTCGTGTCAATGAACGCACGAAAGGGAGAGCTGGTTACTTTAACCAACCTAGGCTTGCCGATGAAGATGCCGGTCGTCCCTGCACGCGTTTCCTACAACCAAGATCCGAGTACTTTCTACCGCCCCACGGATATCCGTATCTCGTGTTCTTTGTCTGACGAGCCTGTGGTGGTCCAAGGCACGGCATCTGACTGGGATGGAGAGAGTCAAGGGATGGAAATAGGCCCTCAATTTGCGCTCGGCGTTCTGAACATCGTTGGTTCGGAAATGATTGATACTCCAAAACGTCTCTGCGCTATTCTGTTGCCCAGACCGGTTCAAGAATGGGACCTATTCCAAGTGGGAAAAGTGGGAGACAAACAAGGCACTTGTGTTCCGATGCAGCAAGAGTGTTGCAAGGATGGATGCAAGCAGCTGGGATGCGATCAATATATCTAGGGCTGACGTCGGTTGGTCTGAGAAAGGAGACGAGCCGAAAATTAGCCTACAGACTTTGTACTTGTGATCATCGCGGTGGCTGAGCAGGCCGAGCGTCAGGTTCTCAAACAGCCAAAAAAATTCAATGCGTCCTCGATTTTCACGTGTAGAACCTGGCTTAGTAGTAGGCTTAGCAAAATGTCGACTGAAGGGGAAGTAGAAACCTTCGAGATTACGATTACTTGATGACAAGGTTGGACGATGACAGTGGTGACGTCGGACTATAACCTGTTACTCGAATCCGTTGACACGATGACGTTCTACAGGTAAGTTGAACTTGGGTTAGCGTGTGAACGACCTGAGGCCTCATGAAATTCTGGACAAATAGTCAGAGGAAAAAATAGACTTCTGACTGGGGGGAATGGGAGAACGAACCATCTGGTGGAGTACCAACTTGAATGCCCTGAAAGCACTCATAGTGAGTTGCAACCGTTCTTGAAGCTTGAAGCTTGATCTAGACTTGCTATTTTTTTCGTCGGCAGAAAATCGTCATTAAACTGCAAATAGTCGTATACTTCGCACTTGGGCTGTCGCTCTGCATATGAAGCGAATCACAGGTTATTCAGCCAGTCAACGAAGCAAGTTGTGAGTAGGAAGCCATCTCATGCATGCAAGTGTGCTTGCATATCGGGGGGCGACTCGGAGAGGCAAGGACATCTGAATAGGCCATTGAAAGTATGTCATTCTGTATTGATACAGCTTGTGTTTCCACCGACAGATATGTGAAGAGTTATCTGGTATTTCTGGCTCAAGCGAGGGCTAAAGTGCCATTCAGTCACTCGGCGAGGTACGGAATGGTGTGCCTGCCCCGTTAATAATCCCATTTATCAGCACAGAGTTTTGAGAATGGACACCTAACCTCTCCAAGGCTTGTATCCTCTGTTTTATTATCAGGCAGCTAATAGGAGATTACGCCCTGCCAAAATATCGACATCGATGAATGCGACGCCCTCCTAAACAACAGCCCGGGCATCCGCTGATTGCATGTTCTGATACCTGCATTATAGAAATCCTTCGAAATGATGCATCGATCCAGAAATCGGAGCCGATAGACTCCTTGAGGATGAATCCTCCCCAGTCAAACCACCTCCTCGGAAACCATACTCAAACTCTGCAGGGCTAGGCCGGGAGACAGGCAACTGCGCTTCATCTTTCCCATTTCGTGCTTTCCATTTTTGCGCCTCTTTTGACTTTACATCATCTCTCCGTTGTACTGTCTTCTCCACTCACTGTTTCTTTTTGTGTCCACGTTTGGTACTGTACTAATAATTTCAAGCTCTAAGTTGCTGAATAAATTCCCCGTCCGCTTGCCCATTTTGCGTCCATCCACCGTTGAAACACGTCCAACAGTAAGACGCTGGAGAGCTTGAGGGGTAAAAACGGTCGCCCAGCCGTTCACAGGGGCCTAGCTGCGGCGCTACTGATAAAATGGCCATCCAAATGGGGTTATCGCCTTATCGGAACTGCCTTTTTTGGCTCTCAGGGTGTGACCCATTCAACACTGCTGCCGATGCCTTCGTCTCCGGGCTCTCGCCGCTCTGCGGACAGGCCCTACAAAAGATTTTTTTAGCGGGTGAGAGCACCACTGGCAGGGAAGAGCGCAAGAGCTTCGAATCCATCATCCAACTAAATTACATATCCTACTAGGCTGATCACGATATCGTCCTACTATGAGCAGGCGTCTATTCGGCCCTTCTACTAGTAAGAGCGTCGAAGTTCACCAGGTTCTTGTCCAAAAACACCTACTTCGGGACACACCCACTGGGAGGCTGGGCTCATCGATAGGCGCAATATTTGTCGTACTTTGGATACAGTCCTCGCGGCCTCTGAATCGAATTACATTTCAAATACTTTTTAGCGTTTACTGGCTGGCTTGTGGGTCCTTCGACGGGGCGTCGGGATCACGTTATGCATGCAGTCCGCCCAAAAAGTCAATCATATCGGACCACTGCCTGAGTAGTACTTACCAATGCATTCGTAGAGTGTTGTCGGTGTCGGCAACACGCGGGACCGCAATGGCGTTCGGATTGACCACTTGCTCACAGAGCAGAGTGGACGGCGGAGTGGCCTACTAGTACGTAGCATTTACCAGGTGCCGGTCCTGGCTGAAGTCAGGGATGGCGAAAACAAGCTCGGCCCGGATATGATATGAATGAAAGTTTGCTACCACTGGCAGTGACTACCCAACCGCAGGGCGTGCGTAAGAGTATTTTTCCTCGGACCGTCGACATAGTGTATTAGTGTATTGTGTAGGATTAGTGTAGGCAGTCGCTAGAGTCGCTATAAAATAATAACCAAAAAAAAAGAGGAAACCTTGCGAGGACAAGTATCGGAAACGAGTCGAGCGGATCCGAGTCGATTTTGACAAAATGGCGGGGTGACGGCATTGATTGCAACTTACCTTTTTTAGCAATCAGGGTAAGACTCGACTGCTATTCGGAACTGCCACCGACGGGCTTATATATGCCACGCGTAACATAAGACCTGGGACGCTGGTTGCTCTCCCCACAACGCTCTCGCTCTGGTCGCAGGGGCAGACTGTCCCTTCTCTTTTCTCTTGGCCAACCTTGATCCGACTCTTGTCCTTCATTCATCTGATAATTCGAGGTTTCAAGCCGACATGCCCGACCCTCTTCCGCATGACAAAGACGCAGCGCTCGGGGTCGTTATCTCTGCTTGTGAGTATCTGTGTCCATCTTCGACTCTACATTATTTCTCACCCTACATACCAAGCGATGTCGTTGGTGATTATGATCGTGGATTTCGTATGGCTGATACGTGATGAGGTCAAGTTCGTATGGCCGTAAGTCGTCTGGTTACATGCCAAATGTGCGCCGGTGAACGCATCAGCGGTTCTAGAAAGCTCCGTGCGGCCTGGAAACCTAGAATTTATGTGCTCACTAGGTATGTTGGCATCGCCAGTCAAATGTACGTGCGATCCCGTTCTCCGTGTAGCGCGTCTCGTGACACGCACGCGTTGCATCTGAATAGATTTAATGTCGGCTTTACTGCGCGAATGTATCTTGGCGTACCTACCTCCCCCGCTGGATGTCACGTCTGGTTCTTATTCCAAGCGCTCGTCGTCCAATTCCTCCTTGCATTTACGGAAGCCGTGCTCATGCATCGCCGTACGTTCCATATCAATCCCCAGAGCCCCGCTCATCCACAAGTCTATGTCTAGTCTATTCCCTCTTCCTCCGCGATCGACTTGTCCTGCTGATGTTGATCTTGTTCGCTGCCGGCCAAATGGCTTCTATGGGGGTCAGCGCGGGTTTATCTTATCCATCCAATACACATACGGTAACGTGTATGTTGACGAAGGCCAACCCTGGAAGTGCGTTTTTCAGGTAAGATCTTCTCGCGTCGTACTGACGCACGCCCGAATGTTCTCTGTACTCATCCTCGAGGGTGTAGCGCGACGACAATGACGACCAACATGATAATTTTCTTCATGACTTTCTGGAAGTATCTCCGGCTACCGGAGGAATGGACGCGACACGGCATTGGACGAGTCGTCATCCGGGATTCAGCATTTTCGTTGAGCGCGATATCAGGTGAGGAAACCCGTGGGGTTCTTTGCTGTAGTGACACTGATATTGACCGTTCAGTGATAATGTTGTTCTTGACGCTTTGTTCCCTCCAAGTGATCAAGTCGAGCATGAGCAGCAATATGACGTATTAGTGAGTGGAACGTTCGAGGGTACTCTTTGGTGTATCTGATCATTTACATGGACAGCTGGTTGGTGTGCGTCCTCTGGATATCTGTAGGTCTTTACGTGTCACCAAACGAATCACCCAACTCAACATTGGTCAGCTCGGTAGGACCATCGTGAATGCTGAAAAAATACCGCGAGACAATGACGAACAACGGGAGGGCAGCACTTGGAGAGCGACGTTGCAGCTCACGTCACTGATCGAGATGGGCCAGAGCGCGTTGTCATCGTTGGACACCCAGTGTGGGTCGTCGGATGGGCACGCACGCACCTCCACTTCAAACACGTTACGGTATTCGCTTTCGACGGTCATGACCAAGGCGAGTCAGTTCTTACCGTCAAGTGCCCGCACGAGCGGCACTGCGGCGACATGGTTGGGGGACCACCGACATATACGACAGCCGTCAAATACAAATACGGAGCTGTCGGTGGATGCGTCTATACCCAGTACGATCGACGGCGATGCTCCGCAGAAAGAGGACCACCCACAGGCAGATGCGGACGCAGATTCGGACGAGTCCAAGCCGCCGACTTGAACGTCGGATGTTGTCGTGATAATTTATGTACATTGTTTTGGGTATCACCGTCACGCTACCATCACTTTCGTTGTCATGATATTGCCCATGAGGACATGTAGCATCCTGAGCGCTGTCTAATACACAGTCTTTACTCGCAGCTACGGGGTGCTTGGACAAGGTTGGCGGGAGTTCTAGGAACATTGTTGGCGCAAATGGAAGATCGGTCATACCCAGGGATGCGGCGAGCCAGTAGGCGAACCGAGAAGGGGCAAGCGTCTGTCAAGCGTCGTGCCTGGAGCGAGAATCGTGGTTCCTCGATAGAAGCTTCCGCTTACTTTGAGATCGGAAGATGAAGGTGTGGTACTACTATCTGACAATGTTGCTCGCCTCATCTAGCTGATAATCTCACAACGAGACGTGTTGCCTTCCATACGACGCTGTCTCGGCGTCTGAATCGACCAATATGCACCCGCCGCCGGCAGCATCATCGGGGCGCGAAATATACTAGGCAAATTGGCGCACCGGCACGACTGGCACGACGGGTAAGATCCAATGTAGACCCGAACGGTCCGGTGATCTACATATCGCTTGCCAGGTGCAACCTGGGTAAAACGGCCGCGCTGTAATTGGGCGACGGTCTCGATCGAAAGCGAGTCGAACGCACGAAAGTCTTGTGGAGCAGCCCAACGACAAAGTAGCTGTCGGCGGCCACGCCAGCTTCGAGTTCGGCATCGCAAAGACAATAGCCTGGGACGATATCAGCGATATGTCACTTGTGTCCGTGCTAGTGGCGCTGAAGCGACAACCTTGTCAATGTCGGCGGAGATGATCATGGTGACATCGTTTGATTCAGGAACCTTGCAATGAACGAGTGTTCAATGAATCAACTAGTCATTTTTTTCTTTTTGTTCAGCCACCACCGCCGCCCATATGGCTGTCAAAGGTAATATTCCTGGCCCCTTGGGTCAGGTTTGCAAACCAAGAATGTGTGGGAAGAGTTGGGGAAGAGAGGCCCGCGGGAAGTCTTAGCATGACTTATCGGGAACCTAACCTTAACCTCGCCGTGGGGTTCCGGTATGCGCAGCTTTCATCAGGACGACCACATTCCATCATCTACGACGATACAACTACCAATCCATGTCGAGCTCGGACAATGAATCAGACGTGCAGTCGAGTGCGATATGGACGTACTACAATGGGCATGACTCATCAGTATAAATTTGCAGAGCAAGTACTCGCTGTCACGGTATGGCTGTGAAAGCTATCCACCACTGCCTGTACCACCTGTACCATAGCCATGCGGACTCGTCTCGCACTGTCTGCTGGGTCCGGCCAGTTCTCCCTTATACCTCACAAACAAGGCTTGTAATTCCGCCAACGTCCTAGTCTCCCCAATACGATCAAAAGACAGCCCATGTTTTCTCTCTCAGCGCTCACGCTCGTCAAGCTGGGCGCCATCCTCCTCGGCGTATTCAACCTCGTGCTCATGTTCAAGGGACCCCCGTCCCCATCCATCACCGAACCCCGTCAAAGTACGTCCCAAAAAACTCGTTTCGAGAGCGAGTACAGTCCCACGTCTCACACGCTCCACAGTACGCATCAAGAACCACCCCTCGCTCGAACTCCTCCACCTCGACACGCGCACGCGCACGCGCCCACGGCCACGCACGCTGAGACTCCTCACCGAAGAAACAGCGCACTACCCCATCAACGGCACCCTCGCCGACCTCGAATGGGCCTCGCTCGTCCCAGAGGGCAACCACGGACTCGTTCTCCTCGGCCCGGACGCACGTCCGTACGCCGTGACCATGTTTCACACCCTCCATTGTCTGGACTGGATCCGCAATGCCATCGTGTCGCCCCCCGGCGGGAATCAGAGCGAGATTCGGACGGCCCAAGCGCGGTATCACGTCCACCATTGTTTCAACTACGTCCGACAGATGGTGCTTTGCGCGGCCAACACGCGGTTGAACCCGATCAATCACGTGCTCCCGGACGGCAAGTTGGCGAGCGATGGCATTGGGTTGACGTACGAGTGTCGGGATTGGGACGCGGTATACGAGGCGTTCGATGCAAATTATGCATTGAATCGAACCATGTCGTTTACGCGGTAGGGTATAAAAGTGTACATGCGTATCTGTGCGAGATTCTGCTCGATTGGCACTCTCTTTTTATTATTATTATTTTTGCTAGTCGTGGAGAGAAGGAATGTGTATCATCGTGTGGATCCAATGTCCGTGACGAATAAAGCTGGCGACCACTCCCGTTCAAACCGGTATGCTCGTGGAGAAGGAATGTGTAGGATCATGTAGATCCGATGTCCGTGACGAATAAAGGCTGGGCCTGTTCAAGAACCCCATCAGACTTGCGAGTCTTCTTTAACTTCTTGGATGAACGAGTCCCGGTCTGACTTGACGCTCTCACCCACGGAAGCGTGCATGGTGCCCGAGGTATCGAAAAAGTCTCGGTGGACCGACCGCATGATAGGTCGTGGTCGGACCGACTCTGAAAATTGCAGACTTCCCGTCACAGCGGTCCCCCGCTCGTCCGTCTCGATCGAGATCCCATGGACAATGCGATAAATGATCAACGCCGGTGCAATCGCCTGTGTCACCAAAGGAGACGTCAGACGTGTGAACGATGCAGTCGGAGCAACAAGCTAAAACGGAAACGAGACACACACCTGAACCGTACCCAACACGGGAAAGAAGACGTTCTCGAGTGGACTGTTCGCCAAAAACGCCGCCAACGCGATGATCACGAACGTCGTGTACAACAATGCGCTCTCGAGCGTCATCGCCATGTACCCGAGGTAAAACGTGCCCTGGTCCGACCCGATTGCCCGTATGATCGTCTGTCGGTACATCCAGAATCGGGCAGAGATGAGGCAGGACGCGCAGACGTTCATCGCTGCGGAAAAAGACCAGTAATAGATCCCGGTGACTTGGACGGCGTGGGTGCTGTAGACTGCGCCCGGCGTGGAGCTGACGACGAGCCAGGCGATGGAGGAGCCAAAGGTGGCGAGATAGAGCAACGCGGGGAGCGCCAGCACATACATGCTTCCCATGCAGACGACATGGCATCGATAAAGCTAAATCGAGGATTCAGTATCGCGTGCCAACGAGAACACGGACACTAAACGCACGAGAAAAGCGTCAGAAGCCCAGGTATTCAAGACGAACATGACGTTTACGATGACCATAGGCCACGGTGACAATGCGTTGGGGCCATAGGAGCCGACGATGTTGAATATGGCCAGACTTTGTGCTGGAGCGGCGTACAGCGAGATTGCGAAATACAAGGTGGTGAGCACGAGCTGGACGATGGAATACGACAAGAGGATGTTGTATCTCTTTTTTCGAAGCAGAGACACGTTCGCTGCAGAAATGGCGAGGTAGACGCCTACCGACGGAGTGTGAGTTGGGGAGCGACGGAGGACGAGGATGCTTGCCATAGAGGATGCACGCCACGGAGCTGCCCTCGAACGCAATGGTGTACTCGTTGAACGACGATGACGGGTACGTGGGCTGAGACATTCTGATTGCGACCGTCCGAGAAGAGCGTGAAGCGCGAGGAAAGGGGACGGGGCGAAGAGTTATATACAGCTTCTGATGCCGAGAGCATGCCCTGGAGAACCGGTGAGTAAGACAAGTACAGCGAGGGCGCAAGCACGACTGTCACACTACCTCCGAAGATACGGTATCACCCGACATGCATTTATTGCAGCTCTGTGGGGCTTAGGGGAGATGAAAATTAAATAAATGAAGTGTGTGGACCACTCACTGATCATGAATTCCCCATTTGCTCCGATGCTTATCCTCGGTCGTTTCTACTTCCGACCTCGCCGCGCTCCTTCCATCACAGTATGGCTTGATGCCCAACGTCGGCTGACCACATCAGCCGTTCCAATCGCACACATCGACGCAAGTGGGTCATGAACGAACGAACCAGTACACGTGGGGTCATCCAAGGGTTCTGCATTTTGATTCTTCTGTGGGTCGCATCGTGTTGGAATCGTTCCCAGCCACGACGCAATGGCACGGTGCTGGGCAGACCTGGTCGAATCTAGGCCCATCAAAAGCGTCATGTGCTATTCGTTGGACGACAAACCTTGCATGGAAATAAAGTCACAAGGTGTAAACGGGAGCATACGTTCAGGCCCAGGCACAAACTTCAAGGTCCGGGTGCACTTTCAAGTTGAATGACCGCATTCAGAATCAAGGCAAGCGTTCTTGCGAGTCTCGGGCAACGTACAGCTCTTGCAAAGGGTGCCTGATTCACAGCAGGGACTGCTCGCGGGTACACCTTCTAGTGCTCCTACTAGTACATGACCACTTGGACGTGTTCACAGATCCAAACATTGGTAGTGTGACTTCCATTACGTCAACGCGCCCACCACCCTCACGGCTTGGGTATACCATCGAATTAATCACAAACGTCCATCTAAACTACATCGACAAAGTGACGCGCGCGCGTCGCCCGTCGTAGATAGAGCTGCCCACAAGGGACACCGTCACGCGACAACACGGGGGATATAATATGCAGCATATATGCGCACGTCGGCACGCGCGCTCCGCACACAACGCAACCCCCCTGGCTACGGCGCGCCCCTCAAAAGCGGAAACGCCCTCCCAGCCCCACTCGACCTGGGCGAGGTCGGCGAGGTCGGCAAAGACGGCGGCGACGCATTCGCCGAGACATACGCCCGTGGGAGAGGTGCGGGCATGGGCGACGAAGATGAGGGCGTGGGCGAGGGCGGGTCGTCGTCATACGGGATCCCGACTTCCATTCCAAAGTCGTCGATGATACCGCGTGGGGGTGGGCGCTCGACCATCGCTTCGAGAAGCTGTGGAATTTGGATGGTGGTGAGATCGGGGAGATTGGGCGGGACGTGGTGGAGATAGCGACGAGACGTACCTCGCGTCGAAGGTCTTCGCCCGCGTATTCCCCCTCCATCTCCTCAGGACCGAGCAACACCGTGCCCTTGCGGAAAATCTCGCCCTCTTCCTCGACCCAGCTCTTTGACCTATCATCCCAAACGTCAGCATCCGCATTCACGACATGGACACCGCCCGTGACGCGCGAACGAACCTGTCCGTAGGCGACGTCGCCTGCACACCAAGCTCGTCGCCCTCTTCCACATCCACGTATCTATGATCGTCTTCATCCTCGTCCTCGGATTCAGTGATCGTGAAAGTGGGACTCAACACTTTCTCGAGTTCCTCTGGCTCGGGCTCCGCCCGCCCCTTGCCCTTGTCCACGCGCGGCGTCAGCGGTACGCTCTCCTCGTCTTCGTGCGTCGCCGTCTCCCCGTTTGCACCCGCATCCGCAGTTGCCTCGACAGCGGTGCCAGTACCATGCAGCCCGTCGACCTTGAGCCCGAGGCCGCGCAGGCGCGACCGACGAGAGATGCGCGACGCGAGCGTGTCGATTCCCCCGTTGAGCTGATCGCACAACACAAGGAGTCGCTCCAATTTGGATTCGTCGGCCGCCGTCGCGCTCGTTTGGATCTGGACCGTCAGTGTATCGATCGTCTCGTGCGCCTTGTGGATGAGTTCCTGTTCTGCTCTTGACCCTGATCCCGCACTCGCGCTGGGAGGGTGGACGTCGACGCCCGACTTCTTCTGTGAGGCGTCGTTCCTTTCGATCTCGGCCCGAATCTGCCCCAGCAACGCCTCCGCACGCGACAGTAAATCCGTCTAACAGGAGATCCGATCAGTACCCTCACACTCCAAACACGCGCGCAGAGCAGAAAAGAAAACACACGCTACCTTGACATGAAGCCCGTCCCCCATCCGAATCGACCTCGCCAACTCGCTCTCCTCGATCAACCCCCACACCCCCTTCCCCACCCCCTTCCCGCTCATCGGCGTCCCTTGCAGTCCGTCCTCCGCCTGCACACCCCGCGCCGCCCTCTCCGCCTCCTCCGTATTCCTCACGCACGTATTCAAAATATCCCCACAGATGCTCGCAAATTCTTCGTTGTCGGGTGGTATGTTGAGATCGAGACAACGCATGACGTGATTGCCTTTGAGACCTTTACTGAGGGCCATGACGCCCGCGAGGTCGATGTTGTTCACGGTCAAGTCGAGGTGCAGGAGGGAGGCGGATTCGGGGAGGAACTCGGCGAGGGCGATGGCGCCTGCAGAGGTCAGTTGGGTCGAGGAGAGAAAGAGGCGTTTGAGGGCGGTGTTGAGCGTAAACGCCGTGCGCAACGATTGGATCTTGAAAGGGAGCTGTTAGAACGTGCAAGAGAGAGAGTGGTGGGACGTACGCCTTCGAGAGCAGGCCCAGAACAGGGTTTTCGGTTGAGATCTAACGTCTCCAAACACAAGTTTTATTTCTAACCTCGAGGCTGAGTACGAACCAATGATAGGATAGAGGATGTCCAGCTTGTTCTCGCTCAGATTGAGCACCTTCAACGTCCGGGAATCGCCGCTGCCGTTGGTGTGAGCTGCACGCCGGACAGATCGACGGAGCGAGGCATCGTCGCGGACGCCCGCTAAGAATGGGCAAGTCGATTGGCAACGCGGACCTGCGCCATGCGGATCTGGTACGCACCTTGAACGCGGCAGACACCGCGAGATCTGGCTCCTCCTCTCTGGGCGCACAACATTCTCTGTAAAACGACTCGACCTTGTCCAGGTTCCACCGTTCCTCTGTGTCGTTGGGGTCTACCGAGTTCCCTCTCACGATGCGCTTCCGTCTCTCTGTCTCCCTTTCTTCGTCGGCTCGTTTTTCATTCTTGAGCGATGGGGTCGATGGCGGATTGAGGTAGATATCGGGTAGATGGTCGCGAGGTGTGGAAGGATGGAATGTGCTCTTTTCAGTGGTTTGTGGGCGCCGTCCGAGACCGGTGCGGTGGGTTGGGTAGGCAAAAGACCTTTGATGCGACTGAGAATGCCGGTCTGTGTTGGTGGTGGACGCTTGAGGATTGATTTTCTGGGTATTGGGATTGTCACGGCGGAGGACGAGGGCAAGCACGAGGAGGGAGGCCATGACGGTCTGATATTCCTAATGTCGAACGAGGACTGTACTAGGACACATCGAGCCCGGTCGCACTTGGCAATGGTGGTATATTATGTACTACCGAGTACGCTTGTGCCGACTTTCCCAGGTCGGTCTGAGCTAGATCTTTCTATTGCTAGCTCACAGGCAGGTCTGACGTGTCTCCCCTCGGCGACGCTGGCAAGCTCACGGATGATGATGCACCGCCCTATTTCGTACTTGGCGCCACGATTGCATCAAGTAGCCGATGAAGAAGTGATAGAAGGATTTTATCCGTGGTAGCCCACCACAGACACACGAGACTATCCAGCTATCCTGAGTGTTGCAATCTCATTTCCGACGTCGACCCTCTTTCTCACTCATGGCAGACCCTTCAGCCACTATTCGTGTCTACGCTCAGTCCCGAACACCGAACCCAATCTCGAGCCATCCAATTGGGTGTGGGCCCAGTGTCTCGCCTTAGGAACTTGAGGGTTGTCGAAGTTCGTCATCGTGGGCTGCGATCAAGATCAAGATGGCAGGAGGACATTGAGCTTGAAAATGTCGTGAGAGTCGGAATTTGCCGATACAGCAGGCTAAAGTGAGAGTCAAACCCGGAACCGACAGACACCATAGTGATGTTTGAGTAGTTGTCATGAATTGATTTCACTTCCAGTTCCTATACGACACATAGATGATAGAAAACATGCGTTAGTGAACATTCAATGCATCAACGTTCATAACATAAAAAAGAAACCGCGACCAGGCGAGAACATGAAAGCCAAAGTGTTTGATTTCACGATCGTGACAACACCTTTCTTGCATCCTCGGATGCCTTTCTCGCGTTCGTCAATGACAGTCTCGCACCCCCGAGAGATGGCGGCGACACCTTTGACCTCAACGCCTTGGGGCCATTGCTCCCTGGTATGATCCCCGTAGTAGCTGTCGCCGAATTTGCAGCCGCAACAGCCCTCAACAAGACAAGTTCCCGGTGCTCGGCCATTTCGACTTGAATAACACTATTTGGAAGCGCTGGTCGCTTGCGCTTTCCACGTTGGAGGAATGCCCTTGGGAAGTCATACTTGGCGAGTCGGCTGGGATCGAAGGTTCTTTTGATGATGGGCTGGTCCCCTCCCCCCGATTTCACCTTGGTCGGCTTGAATGCACGTTCACAAGAGGAAGGAGTGAGTCCCGTGGGGTCCAAGGCAGAAGCCAGGAGAGTGCTTGCTCTGTGCACGAATAGTCTTTACACCGCACTCCGGATTGGCGATTTGGAAGTCGTTTGGTAGCAGATAGCTCGCTCGTCGAGGAATGACATGAGACAAGGGTACTTCTTTTGAGTCGCTGTCGTCGTCGGCCGGCCCTGATTCAAAATCAAATATATGTACTCGCCAACTTGAAGTCGAGCCGACTTTGGGTGAGTTCACAAACAGGCTCGCGAGTTTGGCCGGGGTAGGTGTCACGAGTGGTTGACCAGTCTTCGTGAGGAAGACCTTTCATGGCGAAGAGCATAGAGTCTTGCACGGGCCACAAGACGTTACGATTGACCAGCGTTGCATGTTTGATGTTTGAATTGGTGGCGGTGGGCTGACGAGCGCTCATTGGGGCAGATTGGTCATGTGCAGGGCCAAGAAGCTCCCAAGGGTAGTGTAGAAGCTACATTTGTGTACACATAACCCTAACCCTAGTATGTGAACCGACTCTTTCGTCGGGTCTGCCACTTTGCCGAGCGGAGTTTGAACACAGGTCGATTGGTCGACGGCCTGGGTGCTCCCCTCATTGGCAGATGCGTCAGACTTCCCCACTAGTGGGGGGCCTGCTACGTCCCCCACACTCGACCGGCATTCTTGCTCTCTTTCTCACTCATGGCAAACCCCTCAGCCACTATTCGTGTCCATGCCCAGTTCCCCAAAAAACTTACCCCGAATACCGATCTCAATCTTGAGTCAACCAATTGGATGTGGGCCTCGTGTCTCGCCTTCCCCATCAACGAGTTAAATGGATTGGGATTTTCGTCGAAGCCATACAAATGGATCCGTTACGCCACAGGCATTGTCGTCGGAGCCCATGGGGACCTATGTACCCAACCTGACTCGTCTGCTGTTCGCGTCGACTACGACTCTGCCCTCCCCGCCATGTCCATGGATCTATACTACCACACCATCCCTGAAGAGAAATGGCGCATGTTTCCTATCGATCCCAGTATTAATAACCCAAAGGTAGCGACTTCCACTGGGACGAGCATGCATCGGACTACATTCCGCCAAGACGTGGAGCTGCGTGATCTGAGTTGTGTGGTGTCAGGAGCTACTGCTGATTACTGTGACGCTGCGCACATTCTTCCCCACGGGAAGGGAGACCAGGTATGATGAGGCTTCTGGTATGACAACATCCTCGCTGACATCTTGAATTTCATTGTGACAGTACATCAAGACATTCACCACGCGCCGACGTCGAGGCTCTGACAACAGCATTGTAACTTCCATCGATGACGTTCGTAACGGTCTGCTTGTCAATCCAAGCATACATCGTGCATTGGGTCGGTCTGTTGCATTCTTAAAGGCGAGCTTGTTTGATCTGGTACTGGACTTGGTCGGGAGCTGACCGTCTTTAAGCAGACACCCAACTTTGCTATGACGACGACGGATGTCGATTCGAATGCAGGCAATGCCAGTGAAGAAAGATTTACCAACCACATTTTTGACCTTTCCCTGCAGTCTATTTGTGGACCCCCTGGCCAGGCAATCCGTGTCCCTCACAACGATGCCGAGAGGTCTGAGTGGCCTCCCTCTTCCCTCTTCGATGCCATCTATGCAAGCACAGTGATGTCTCATTTTGGTGCTACTCCAGATGGTCTCCTCAAGACATGGGAGCTTGTGTTTTATGAGCCCGATGGGGCCAGCAAGGCAGGGCAAACAGACGACCAGCGCCGACATGACCAGGACGATGCGCAGAAAGAGAATCGTGAGAAGCAGAAAGCAGAACGAAAGCAACGCTACGATGAACGACTGCAAGGCCGCCGGGGGCGCAGGGACGGTGGCTTAGATGGCTTAGATATGCTCATGATCCTTCCATTTATTGCGATGGCACCAGAGGACGCGAGGGATTACTTGCAAGGGTGTCAAAAGATAGCAGCAGCAAAAGAGTGCGAAGAGTTAAAGATAAAGGTTAATTCCTGGAGGGAGGGACTCTCAACAGTTGAATCTTGAAGCTTACGGATTGGCTGTACGTATGTATGGGTTACGATGAACCACTTATGGACCAAGTCATACGGCCTCCGTCGTTCACGTTTAGATGGACGTCTGTGTTTAATTCGACATGGAAACATTGTGGAAGTGATGGACTTTAAAAGTCCAGTGTATTACTCAGGTACCAGTATTTGATACAGTCATTTTCGTGTTAGCAGCTACAGTCCATCTGTATAAATATCGTCAATGCGGTATGTACGGCCTGGCTTCGCGGGCGAGAGGTGAATGGCGTCAAAAAAGTTCATCAACCCTCGTTAAACGGGTTCGAGAAGTCACTCCCGTAAGACGTGAGATCCAAGAAACACCCATCGAATGGCATGCAGTCTAAGGTGTCGTCGGGGTCATCGAGGCGCCAGCAGTGCGTTCCTGAGAACATAAACATGCAGCAGAGATGAATATGATGCGTCACACCTCCCCTTCCTCGCCGTCGAAATTCATCTCGCTCGGATCGCTTTTGCTACCGATGGGATTCAAATTCATCATGCCCGTCGGCGAGCGTTGACCACGGTCGATTTTGCTCTCGGTCAACGTCGTGATGTGGACTTGCATCCTGCGCCTTCGTTCCGCGCTGTTCTCCATGGACGTGTTTCCGAGCGGCGTGTGTCTCGTCTGGTTGGTCCGAGTGGCCAGCCCGACGCGGATGATAACCATGTAAAAGGTGATGGAGATGATGGGCGTGACCTGTTCATCAGCGATAACGTTTCAGTGGGACGTTCTTCACTAGTGAGCAAGGCACGATGGGCTCACCATGTCGAGAACCACGTATTGGCCGTTGGTTTGACTGAGAAAGCAAATCAACGCCACAACAAGCGTGAGGGTGTAAATCGCGCCAGCATCAACAAGGATCTGTAGAATCGGTCGCAGTTGGGATTGTCGAGCACCCAGCTTCGTGACCTTCCAGTCCATATACCAGATGCGCCCAATCAGTAGAACTGGCAAAAGGGGAAACAAGTTCAAAAGCTGCCGACATCCATGGGAACATGACTACGTACGAGTGGCCATCAAGTTGGTTGACAACGCCGTTGCCCAAAACGCCGTGATCCATTGCTGGAGGGGCCCAGCAAAAACGCCGGCTTGCGTCGAGTTCTGTGCGACCACAGAAGCCGTGATCCCAGTGACTTCGTGAACGTCGTCAATGATTTCAGTCGCCCCTAAAACATGTTACACACGTACCACCAGCTGCACACCAAAGTAACAAGGGAAAAACCAAGATGAGTTTAGATTGCCATACCATGTAAACACGGTAAAGCTGCAACACAATTAGCTTTGTCTCGACAGAGAGAGAAAAACACTTACGATGACTCCGTCCCCTATCAGCGACTGTATAATATACAAGTGGTTCTTGACATTGAACGTCCATAGCGATACGTCCGAAAAATAACCAACAGGGCCACCCGGCCAGGTGTCTCGGTACAATATTAAACCATACATGACCCTTATGATATGGACTGTAAGGTGCTGCATACCCAATAAATCAATCTCTGTCCGTTGCTTATCCAGGAAACACGCACCGCCGTACTCATCACCAGTAGCGAGCATGCTACCACGAACATCTTACGGTTCACTGGGTGAATGGACTGTCGGGACAACAACGTCCAGACCGTTCCTCCGAACATCAACAACGAGAAACCTGGTCCCACGATCGATCAGTACACTCTGTTCACGATTCGCCGTTAACGAGTCCTACCGTACAAGATCGCCTCCAGTATGACCGAAAGGAGCTCTGCCTTGTCCAGAGGGATGTTAACGGTACTCATCTTTCAGGGTGTGCACTAGCAAGACAGAACGCGCGAGCCAGAGATAAGAGAAGGGACGAAGGGGGGAGGTAGGGGGGGAAGAGGCACACCGTGGGGGAAACACGGCTCTTCCGACAGGTCCGACTTGTATATGCCGACCATCATCGCAGGTGGCTGTAGCTATGTACACGTTTCTAGTCACGCCGCCCGGCGCCTCATTGCTGTACATTCCATATCAGTGTGGCTGTGGTGCTTTATCTCGCATACCCAACTTGAAACTAGCCGCCTGAAACCAAGTTCGAGTAATTATTTGATGGTAGTAGAATTCCTTTAACCCCAGGGTGTCGGTAATTGACGTCAACTTGCCCGTAATTTGAGATGTAAGTAACAGAGAGTCTTACAGATTAGTGGCGAGAATCAGCAAGGCCTCTCTTCAATATACCGACTCACCCTTATGTGTCTGCAGCCAGTCAGAGGAGCTGCGGGAGCGATGCGGAGATAGCGTTACCAAACCGTCCGTGATCAACAAGAAGTGTGCGGCATGGAGGGGGCGTATCGATTGAAAATTGAATGTAATGTCGTAACCACTGATTGCACACCTTCGGGTTAAGCCGAGGGCTAGGTACTAGTAGTAGCCCGAGTCGGTAGTCTGAGGGCAAGTCCTACGCGACTTTTGCAAGGGTCCTTGTAATATTGGTCCCACTTGACTCATCAGGATGACACAACTTAAACATGGCGACATGGCCTCAGGCCCAAAGAGGTGCCTGTGAGTATGTGATTGGGTCCGAACTTGAACACGTTGAAATGCTCCTCATTGATGACGCCAAGTCTAACCTCCACGGCCCTCCGAGTCGCAAGCCCAATCTCTCCCTCTCCTGTATGTGTTGCTCGATGCCCTCTTTCGATAGTAGATGCCGTCACAGGGCAGTACCCCGTTGCTCAGGCCCCCAACTTGAACGTGCTTCGATTATCCTGGCAGTGCTGGTCGGCGTCACGGACTCGCGTGCACGGGCGGGCATGGCACGTTCTGCTGAATTCGGTCGAGCAGATCCAAAGGGGCGAGATCGGGGGGAACGGCGTTTCACAGGGTTTTTCGGGGTTCAACGTTCAATGTCACCCTACCGCCGGCGGTGCCCGCGCGAGTGCGGGATCGGGATCACGATCGGGGGCCGAATTCAAGGCCATGAGACCTTGGTCCAATCGACTCCGATGGCGGTACATAGATGAATCCGATTTGGAGCGGCTCGTTGGGTTGTGCGATCAGCTCTACGCGCTTGCACGACTTCAGGTCGAAGGTCGATGGTCTGCATGGTACCGGCGCCGGCGCGGGTGCGGTTGCGTACGGGCGACGACGGTGCAGGACGAGAACATGCCGCTGATGCCGCGTGTGGTGGACAAAAGGGGGCGGGCGGGGCCCGAGCCAGAGGAACCCGAGAAAGTGTCAAGTCCCTGTATCCGAAAAAGGATGTTGAAGACGATCATAGATAAGGAGCAGACGAGATGGGTCTGCATCGCCTACAGACCGGTTGTTTGTTCGTTCGTGCCGCGTCACCGTGGGGTTGTGTTGGCAGGCTGACATTGATGTGTTTTGTTGTGTCGCGTACGTCACGGCGTGGAGGCACTAGGGCGTTTCTTCTCTTGAAGGGCTCGTGCTGTGGGCTGGCGGGCCTGGGCTGGGCGCTGTCGCGGATCGCGTGTCGATGCGCGCATAGGTGCTGCATACCCCCTGACAAGTCCATGAATCATAGCGGTGAATCTACGCACTAGTATGCGTGATAATGTGTCGGTCAAACAAGGACCAAGTACTTTAAGTTCACATGAGCTCTTTGTCGTTGACCATGTCGACGTATGTACTAGTTTAGACAGACGCGTGCGTTTAATTCGATGAGGATGGTGAATTTTGGTCGTTTTTACATAAAAGTAGGTTTCGGCCCCATCGAAGCTTTCTGATATTCTAAGTATAGTTTCAAGAAATTAGAGATTCTATTGCCAATATATCATGGTTACATTCTGCCTTCGGCGTGGCGTGCGAGAGATGAGTGGTAGTAAGATAAAAATAGAGCTTCGTTAACCTCCGCGGAAAGGCAAGCAATGGGGCCGATGAATCCGCAAGATACCCAGGAATGCGAATTGAATGGCGAGCACCTAGGGATGGAGGTCATCTGAGACGCATCGCTAACTCGTTCCTTGTGCGGATCACTCCGCCTCTTCTATGTCATTGAGTCCGATCTTGCTGAGAGGCAGCAGCGAGCGTTGACCATCGTCAACTTTGCACTCGGTGAATGTCGAGATGTGGACTTGTGTTCTCCGCCTTCGTTCTGCGCTGAGGCTGTTGTCCACAGACGTGATTCCAAGCGGTAGACCTGCCATGGTACGGTTAGCCCGAGTAACCAGCCCGACACGGATGATAACCATATAAAACGTGATGGAGATGATGGGCGTGACCTAATAATCCGCAATAACGTTTAGTAGACCACTCTCATGAGGGAGCAAGGCATGATGGACTGACCATGTCTAGAACCACGTATTGGCCGTTAGATCGACTTACGAAGCAAATCAACGCCACGAGAAGCGTGAGGGAGTAAATCACGCCAGCATCGACAAGGATGTGTAGAATTGGTCGCAGTTGGGGCGACTGTGGGTGGTTGGCACGCAGCCTCGTGGCCTTCCGGTCGATATACCAGACACGACAAACCAACAGAACTGGTAGATGGGGAAACAAGTCAGAAGCACTTTTCAACGTCCTTGAAAACGTGACTACGTACGGGTGGCCAACAGGTTGGTCGCCAGCGCTGTTACCCAAAACGACGTGATCCATTGCGAGAGGGTTCCACCAAAGACTCCGTCTTGCGTCACTTTCGATGCAGTGTAGTTACTCATGATTCCAGTTACTTCGGAAATTTTCTCAATGATTTCAGTCAACTCCAAAACATGTTGCACACGTACCACCAGCGGCACACCAAAGTAGCAAAGGAAAAATTAGGATGAGTTTAGATTGCCATACCATGTAAACACGGTAGAGCTGCGGCGCAATTAGCAGATGATAAAGTTTGTCTCGATAGAGAGAGAAAAACACTTACGATAACTCCGTCCCCTATTAGTGACTGTATAATATACAAGTGGTTTTTGACGTTGAACGTCCATTGCGATACGTCCGAAAAATACCCAACAGGGCCACCCGGCCAGGTGTCTCGGTACAATATCAAACCATACATGGCTCTTATGATATGAACTATAAGGTGCTGTATACCCAATAAATCAATATCTGACCGTTGCTTGTCCAGGAAACACGCACCGCCGTACTCATCACCAGTAACGAGCATGCTACTGCGAACATCTTACGGTTCACTAGGTGCGTGGACCATTGGGACAACAGCACCCAGATCGTTCCTCCGAACATCAACAACGAGAAACCTTACCCACGAATGATCAGTACCTCCGCCAATGATTCGCCGTTAACGGGTCTTACCATACAAGAGCGCCTCCAGTAACACTGAGAGGAGCTCTGCCTTGTCCAGAGGGATGTCAACGGTACTCATCTTTCAGGACGCGCGCTAGCAAGACACTCGAGCGAATGCGCGAGCCGGAGACAAGAGGACGAGCGACAGGTGCGAGGAAGGAGGAAGCGCGGGAGGAGGCCGAAACGGGGGGAACAACACTTCTTCCAACAGGGCATTTGTAAAAAATAAGTTGTTCCATGTCTGCGGTACCACCGTACCAATACATGAAGAAGAATCCCATAGTATGTGCGCATGAAGTCGAAACACGCCACATTCTGGTTTTGTGGCTGTGTACCAAGTGTAGGGCACATGAGACCGACGCGGAGGCCCGCGGCACACCCCGATCTTGCGTGCGGCCTTGGGGGGATGCTACATTTCGTGAGTCGGTGAGGTAACGTTAAGATCGGTGTTGATGCAATGGGGCAATCCACTGGCACAACAGGCTGAGGGACTCGCACAACGCACCGTGTGGTCGCCCACTAACCAGCCAAATTTTACCCGCGAACAACATTAATGAACCTGAACCTTGATATATATGTATCATGAAGATATCCAAGTGCTCTCCAGGAAGGTATGGATTATGTGTGTAAATGTTGGTATACTTTGTGACTCGTTTCGAACTCTTGTAGCGCAGCTTGTCCATCGAAATCCTCGCACTAGGCACAGCTGTAAAATGGACTTTGAGTCGATCTCAAATTCAGGATTTGCGACCAAAACAACACGTCCGTTGATACAGGACGCTCACGGAACTGGATACCCGCAGAAAGGATGTGAAACGGCAAATCGCCAATGAGCATGGGAATAAATCCGTCATGCAGCACGGCGGTCTTCGACACCGAGAATTCCATGAAGTGTGCGACCGACATGGAGGGCGTGCACGAATTCCAAGGAATGAAAGAGTTCCAACTTAAGTGTTCAAACAAAAGCTGATCATGAGTATTTGAAATGGAAGTATGACACAGAAGACAAAACAACACAGCACGACGGGTGGACTCATTTTCCAGTGAAACTTATACATAACGTGATAAAAATGAACCTTCGTCAACCCCCGCGGAACGACAAGTAGTCGATCGAAAAGGATGGACCCGTAAGACGGATGCAAGACCTGACAGTAATATCGTCCGAGACACATCGCTAACCTGTTCCGGTCACACTACCGCTCCTTCGCCGGCGGGTCCGACCTTGCTCGAAGGGTTTTTGTTCCTGACACAACTTGTGGGAGACATCAGCGAGCATTGACCCTCGTCGACTTTGCTCTCGGCCAGTGTTGTGATGAGGACTTGCATCCTACGCCTTCGTCCTGCACTCAGATCGTTGTCTGTAGACATGCTTCCAAGTGGTACACTTGTCGTACGGTTAGCCCGAGTAGCAAGGCCGACACGGATGATGACCATATAAAAAGTGATGCAGATGATGGGCGTGATCTGGTGATCAGCAATAGCGTTTAGTGAAACCATTCTGATCAGGGAGCAAGGCACTAAAGGCTGACCATGTCTAGAACCACGAATTGGCCGTTGGTTCTACATACGAAGGAAATCAATGCCGCCAGAAGTGTGAGGGAGTAAATCACGCCAGAATCAACAAGGATATGTACAATTTTTCGCAGTTGGGACTGTCGGTGGTTGTCACGCAGCCTCGTGACCTTCCGGTCGACATACAAGATACGACAGACCAACAAAACTGGAAGGGAAAACGAGTTCAAAAGGACTCTTCAGCATCCTTGAAAACGTGACTACGTACGGGTGGCCAACAGGTTGGTCGCCAGCGCCGTTGCCCAAAA